>JAQFYZ010003501.1:0-13264 GCA_034695085.1 Cylindroiulus punctatus | reverse complement strand
AGTCTATTGGCATTAAAAACACGGTCGAGATACCGTGAAGATGTTGTTGGTTTAATTGTCGTATAAAGGTATCAGAGTTATCTGTGGTGCATGCAATCATGCAGAGCCTATTCAGGGTTAATCAAGTTTAATGGTTAATTAACCCAACATTAGTCAATACCGGCCTACATGTTTCCCCAAACTTGGAAAAATTACAAATTACATGTACTCAAAATTGGCTAAGTTTTTCTTTTCTTTGTTAAAAGACACGTTAAAATGTGCAGTAAAAGTTTAGAAAGATACAACGTACTTTGAAAAAGTGATGAGTTAAGTTAGCAAACACGGACATGTAACTTTCACTCTTGGTAGTTACAATGAGACCTGTCCTTGTAGTCTGAATTTATCCTATTTATCTTAAATTCTTTCTCATCTTCATTTTTTTAAAACTAATATAGTCTAGCCTAGCTTGTATATTAGATTAAGTCACTTTTGCTGATAATAAAATGAAAGTGTAACTTTGTTAATGTGAAAAGGAACGCCTGATGAGACGTTTTTGGTAAACATTTTTCCCCGTTAAGTGGATTTTGTATAATGAAGGAAAAAAGTTGGAAATCGTTGAGCTGACCACTGTCGACATTACCCCCACACCAGGTGGTCATAACTGGCTCCCTGTGGGTTTTGTAGCGATCGCAACAGTATCCAATTGGTTAAATGACAGGTGTCTTATTTGGGGACGATAACTGTGTGCATAATTTAATTTGGCTGCTCTACGTTAATGTTATGTACAAACTTATAACCCGTGCTTGTCCTATTCCTCATGCTGGAATAAATCGTTTATTATTCATATATTGATTTTCGCGGCGCCCTGTACGATGTGCCAAAAACGCCAGTGCCATCTATGGCGCATTCTCGGTAACTCAGCATGCCACCTCGTCGGATGCATTTTGACATCTTTAATAACTCATATGTTTAATATATCCAGAAGAACGTTGAATAATATAATTTGATATAAAATTAAAATTCATACATGTAGTTCTAGTTTTACGATGCTTTCGTTTGCATTGTTGTGGCTGTCACAAAACGCCATTAGCGCCTTCTGGTGTTGCTTTTTCGGCTGGCGCGACTAATTCCCATTATTTTCAGCGTCATAAACACGTTTCGCTTAGCATCTAATTTCACTACAATGCTAATAAATTAACATTTGCTCACATTTTTCGTTCCATGGTGACAAACCAAACTGTTCCCACTCGGTTGCAGTTAATTTGCGATTCTCTCGTTAATTTACGGATCATGTTCGTCGTTAATCTCCCCTCTGTCTCTCCTCGCTTTAAAAGCCCCGCATGACCTTTGACCACTCGTCTTTCTCCTCAACCCTTTCACTGGCCTTTTTATTTATTTAGCACCAATGCCCTCCCCCTCTTCAACCCGTTGAGTCCACACAGTTCGCACCACCCACTCTCCCACAATTTGCATTTTCCCAATTGTGCACGGACTCGTGTGACGTCATTTTATGAACAGTCGTGATGGAGGTGGAAGTGAATGTGGTATGGGAGAACAAAGAAAATGACCATCGCAAATTTGGGCCAGTCATAAATTCTCAAACAAAGCATGAGCCTGCTGACAGATACGCATGTATTTTCTATTCAATAAAATTTAAAATTAATTACGAGAATAATGTTGAACCGTTGTTTATGAGTAACATGTACAGTGTACTTTTTCATCTATTACTTGAGATCCAAAATCAAAGGATAGACGGTCGAAATAATGTCATCAACAGTATTTAAGATTTTTTAAAATCTTAATTGGTCTTAAACAGTTGTTAGCATAACAAGAACAAGTTTAATTTGCGATCTGGTCGCAAAATTTTCAGAACGATTCAAACTCAGCATCGTAAAATACTAAGTATTTTCATAAACTAATGGCAATAACCAAAGTCATAAAAATAAACGACCCTAACGCTAACTTAATGACTTTTCGAGACACTTCATAACCTTAATGACATTTAGTCGCTCCGAGAACAAATGTATGCACTGTATACAGAGTGCCCTGCATTTTCATAAAAACGCTTACTTTTCTGTGGCCAACCGACCTTGGCGGATTTTGATATTTAAGTCAAAGCTAATTTCGGTCATCTTTAAATTAAAATGAAGAAAAAAATATCGAAAAACCCTAAATAAATTTTAAAAAATTAATTGCAAATTCCTGAAAGGTCAACGACAACGTCGATCACATTGCTCGGTCTGTAATTAAACAAAACGTCAGCCATTAAGCTCATGCATATAGCCGGTTTAATTGCCAGGGCAATTAAACGTCTCGTCGTTGATTAATTATTCTTAGGCAACAAGTGGCGCCACTCGGGGTAATGAAGCGATTAAACAACCATCCTCAATTCGGACTTTTACGAGGTTCAAATTTCGCTCACTTTGCACGCAATCCAGCACGAGTATAATGCGAAATTTCGCCTTTACGTCGTTCGCTTTTCACAATGCGTATACTTTTAAGTTTTTCGTCCAAAAACTCGTTTAAAAAACTTGTACTGTATCTACTAACCAATGCCGAACACGTTTTAGTGGCACTCGGTTCGAAATTAAGCCGTAAAAAGCTGATCCTTTATTGTACTAAAATGACGGACTTAACTAAGAATGATTAATGCTCGATGTTATCAATTTGGTGAAAAAAAAAATGAATAAGAAGAAAAAAGCTTCGAGTCCGATTTTATGGCCCGTGTCCAACCCACTTGTTAACAAATTGGCAGAAAATCAACCGATCAACCAACAAACATGCTGGTTACTTTTGCAAAACTTCCGCAAAAAGTTACTTACAAATTCCCAAAACCATTCATCCTTCAAATAACTTAAGAATTCGGTTTTTTCACGGGAATTTGTCCACATCCATCATGCGGAGTTACTCAATTTGTCATTCATATTAAATTTTTCATTCTCATTTTCCTGATGAAGCAATAAGTAATTTAAATTCATAGACTTCTCATTGCTTTTACTTATTGATCTGCATTCTACTTGCAGATTCATAAATCAAGTAGCTCAAGTACAGGTATGCATAACAGGTTTACATGCATGGCTTGGATTAGGATAAACCTAAACCTAGTGCATCATACGGAACATTTTGATATTCACTTTTAACCAAACGCATCTAATTATCGTCTAGTTTTAAATCATTTGAATTATCCGAATGATTTTCAATTATTTTGCTCCTTAAATGCAGGTGGCGACCTCTTAATATCGTTAGCCATTCCAATTCTCAAACATTAGCTTTCGCTAATTGCAAATATTGGGCACGAAATTATCATCAAACAAACATCGGGGGGTCCGCATTCCTCGTTGTTTTAAAAGCGTTATTTACGCTCTACAAATATTTATTACAGCAATTTCACGTTTTGGCGTATTTTTAAGACTCGTTCGAATGAGAAATATTTTATTCATTAACTTCGGCTCTAACGCGAACCTCTCACGGTCGAACAACCTTTAAATTTCAGCATACAAGCATGAAACAATCGAGATATAGCAGAAATGCTTCCTGAAATCGCCAAATCGTTTTTGATTTATTTTCATTTTAATTGGCGACTTAAAGCGATCCCCCAGCAAAATTTATTTCGGCCATTTTGGGGTTTGGAATGGGCGTTGTATACACAACATACTGTAGTTATCTGCCTGCCAACTACAATCCAGGTTGCATTTAAATCCGAAAAGCAATCTCTAGCACGCTCCTCCGAAAATGACTTGGTCTCAAGAACGACTTGTTGCCATGGAAAACACCCAAGATTAAAATTAAGATAGTTTCTTAGACGCGTTTTGCCACCGCACCTGACAGGTAAAATCAACGACATTAAATTGAAGAAGCTTTATTTCGGTGTATAAACAAACAACCTTCCCCAAACTGGTTCTCTTATTATTTGCCCATAAAAACCAATGTTTCAGAGAGTTTATGATCGAGTTTCTATGTTGCCCCTTCACATTTTCAGCATGGATACCCAGTGGGAGAGGACATTTTGAATCGAAAATTGGTGCCAGGTTTCTTACTTGAAACTATTTGGTATCTACAGTAGGTGTGTTGAAACCGTCAACTACTGTTATGGAAATCCATAAGAGTTAACCTATTGCTGGATACACATTATTTAACAAAATGATACAGCAAAGTTGTACAACTTGTTTCAAAATAAGAACTAATGTTATTTAACATTTTGACTATATTGGAGTATCCACCAGTTACATGTATAGCATTATGTGAACAAGTTGAACAAGTCTGTATAGAACAATGTTTGCTATCTATATCGTAGATATATACCGCTTTAGAATATTCATGTTATCTCTGGAAATTAATTAATAACTTGTAATATCAGGAATAAACTTTTAGATGTGTTTTTTGGGCTGTGCATGCCCTAGAGACTGTGCAAATAGTGAACTTCTCCAGGCGGCTTGTAGGCTAGCAGTGTTTGCCTGACGCTTAGGGGCAGCTAAATAATATTTTTTTTGGTTGGGTTAGACGTAAAACAGTTTGATCCCATCGCATCTTTTACCTGACCACATTATGGTAAGCAATAATAATATCGCATCTTTTAGATTTTAGATAACATCAGAAAATCATTTCGATGATGAAATTTACAATTACGAAATTTATTTCGTAATTTATCCATTTCTGTGTTGAATTTTCTGTCAGAACCTCTCCTTCAATGTTGTAGTCATGGCAATTGAAATTGTTAGTAAGATTTTAGTCGAATTTCGATTGACACGAGCGTCTAAAGTTATATCGTCAGTGCATCCTCGATTTCACCCTAATTTAAGCATAAATAAATGAGAAACCGGATACGTGTTTGATACTCGAACGAGCTCGGCCTTAGTAGCCCAACGCTTTGTGATCTGCATTTTTGGATAATGTAAGAGACATCCATAATTATAAGGAAGCAGCATCGTTGGCATATTTTAATGCAAATTCAGCTGAAATAAAGACGAGCTTGTCAATCCTTCGCCATGGAGATATTAATATGGATAAAAGCATGTTTTAATGAAAACATCGTCAACTCTGCTTGCTCTAATATATTAATAGGGGAGCAATCAATACATGCTGCAATGCATCGATGCTCAAAAGTCTTACAATTTTATTATTATTATTTTTTGCCGAAGCACAACATTGTCATCCTGACATGTAATTGTGTCTCGGCTTAACCTTCGTTTAAATTAATCTGCATTAGACACGCATTTTGCGCTCGATTTTAATGAGTTTCTGGGGTCCCTTTCTAAGATACGCAATTATTCAGAGCTTCTTGTCATTGTCCCCAAGCTGCACATGCTGAACAATGGATGCTATAAACTTTGAAATTACATCTGTTACCTCGTGGGTCACCCATTTTAACATCGCCTAGCATGTCCTACAATACCCAATCCGTGTATGGAAATTTCCCCGCTTTGACACTATTTTACTGTCAAAATTTGCCTCTTCTGCAAACATGGAACCAAAATCGTCATTTCTCTACCAAGGGCCTTTGAAACGATACAAAATGTCAACTTGAAAAGTCGCTCATCTTATAGGACTAGAGTTGCTTTGGCTCACATGTGGCATCCAGAAAACGTCCAAAAATAGTCTTTCTTGGTTGCCTGCCTTTTGGGCGAACGGCATCGTAATTTCTTTGATGACCAAAGAGGACGGATGGATGGATGGCGACGAACAACCGTTGTACAAATTTTGAACTTGCATGACTGCAAACCAGCGACTGTGACCAGACGGAGAAAACAGTTTAAGGAAAACTAATCACTTGCAGCTTATACAGGAAGAGAACCGAACCGAAGAGAAATGTCAATGGGCCCCAAACATGATTTTCGGATTCGCTCGTTGTCTTTAGTCTTGAAAGACTTCAAAAGTTGCTGGAAATTGACTACAAGGCCAGAAGGTGGTGCCATCAAACGGGATGGAAAGACTCGAGACACTTCATATTCTGTATAGTGCATGGCGTTCCACACCCAAACACAGCTGGCTTATTTGACCATCAAAATTTCATGCACAAACCAAACACATGTATGGGGCCATATACGAGCACATTTGGCCCTATTACACGCATGATAAAATCACCGAAACGAGAAAAGTTAAGACAATATCGCACATGTAGTTAGTTCTAAAGTGACAACTCAAAAATTACCAATTTTCAGGAAAGGCAAGTTTATAGATCATCATTATTTCAAGAGTGACAATCATGACAACCCTGAGAAAACTAGAGGTTTCCAAGATACCCTGTTTACCCAGAGGACAATTTTGCTTGCCGTAATACTGCTTTAAGGCTCATTAAAAGTGCGTTGTGACTTTGGGGACACCCTGCATAAAATTCCCAGAAACAATTTCTCCTTTCCAAATCAACATATGAAAATAATTTTTTTGTTAACATTAACAGGGACTTGCGTTTTTTTGGCATGTGCTCTTGACAACTTATATAAATGTATATGATATTAATAAAAATGATACTGAACTGAACTGGCAGCATTGTCCTTTGTGACGGACCCTCACAAGGAGGCGCTACAATCTGGAGAACCTACGTTACTCCACTACTACACTACACTCTACGATAACTCTATGTTTGACCTTTTATTTTGCTTTATGGGCGATAGATGGCAGCACTTGCCATCTGAATCGGAATATAAGAGATTTACTGTCGTTGGCAAAATAAAGAATATCTGTAAAAATTCTAAAAACGAAAAGTCTTTTCATTTTACATAGCGCATTAACTTACTATCAGTATAAACTTTGAATTAAAACATTTAGTTTCATCTGTCCAAAATTATCAAAATTAAATTACAAAAAAATACTTTCAATGGGCCTTAACCGGAAAGTGATGATTTTTGAGTTGTGTGACTTTAGAACTACAGGGTGAAATGGTAACTTATGGCATCATTCACTGGTATGCATTTAGGATAGGTTACGTGGTCAGTCAGCTAAGCTTATCACGATACTCTTCAAGTCAAAATTTTGACTACAGGTCCCATATTTCAGTGAAGTCGGTGCTTTTCGGCCCACACCAACCGTGGCTCCCCCAGTGATCGTCTGCCATTTTCCGCCCCTGTCAGCATCCTTCAAAGGGAGCTGGGACATTAATCAAGACAGCGAAACAGCGTTTCTTGACAACGTCGAAAGGACACGATCATCCCTTTTCAAATATCAGTCATGAAACGAGATAGAGAAGGCCAGGAATCCTAGGAATGTGTATCAAAATATCTCCAGATTTCTCAACCCAGCGCACCCACGACGCTCGGACGTGTTCATAAATGCACCGAACTTATAATTTATGCCAAAACTAACTAAAACTGCTTTTTAAGTCTTATATCAAGGTTTACATCGGTGTATATCATCGACGCAATCTGTTGTCAAAAGGAGAAATAACCTCTTGGGAGAAAAAAACGAAGACTGATAGCGAGATAAGAAAACTGAAATTCAGACGTGTCAACGGTGCACCAACAGGAATGCCAAAATTATAAATCATAAAAATAATGAAAACCCACATTCGTTAATGTGCCAGTTTAACCATACATCATAGAAGAAAACAAAATTGAGATCTAAACCCGCCTCTCGAATTTAGCTATAAGCTATATTTGGATAAGTTCTACAGTGCTGAAATCTAAAACTCACTTGTACTGTAAATTGCAAATCCATCACAACAATTCCCTTTAGATACAAGCTAAGAGTGAATAAAGTACTTTGAAACACTCCTCATAAATGGGGCAATTCAAATATAGTACAGACACCTTGTATACGATCTTACTGTATCAACACACATGCACAGCGCTATACAAATACTGTGAATATTTTCATAAGACATTTAAATGCGGCTCTTTCTTACAGCGCAAGAACTTAATTACACCCTTCTCGATAAGTATTTCATGTTTGTTATGAAATGCATTATTGGTTAAGCCAACACCGCCTAATAGCGAGAACAAAAAACCAATACACTTATCACAGTAAGATCGCTGCAACTGCATGCGAATCACGTATAACAAACGATAAAAACCTTTATAATCAACTGCCAAATACAGTTTTCATCTGTGTTTACAATAAAAAAATTCGATAATTATGAGCTCAACATACGCATTGCAGTTATTAATAAAGTCGTTCCTGCATGAAATTCAAGTGTAAATGCATAGACACATGTATAGGATTCGTAACCGTGTTATCAGAAATAAGAATTATTTAGTATTCAACGTGCAGAATATCATAAATCAACAGAGATTTAAAAATCACCCATTCTTTGATTGACAACTTTTAATGCGTATTTGAAGAAGTGAAAGGGATAGTGGTGTACGACAACTTTTTTTTCATGAAATCTACAGATGTCAAACTGTTGCAAGAAAATGTGCAGTATGTCAAAGCCGTTGTACATTGAAAATCTGATATAGGGCAGCAAGTTTGAGACGTACTGTACGTAGTAATAGCTATATTGTTTACAGGTTAAAACTTGTTTTACAATACATGTACATGCGAGTTAGACCACTAGCTGTTCTTTCGCCACTTCATTTATTGGAGAATTTGATAAAAATAACGAAATTTAAAGATTGAAAGATGTTGTTTTACTATAAACATATATTAGCCTACATTAGTAATTATACGGGGCTTTTGAGGCATGTATTTTTAAGTTCAAAAATTGAAAGTTAAAATTTAATATTGTCCATTAATTATCAGTTTGTGATTCTTTGTGAATACCAACTAGTTGTTCGTCAAGCATACCATTCTCCTATCAAAGAACATGAAATTACCTTTTAGGGGGCATTAACAGGGCATAATTTCCACGCTTCTTCTGTTAAATTATGAAATTTTTATTTCTTAAGGTAGCCCAACCTTAATTTGCGTGACTATATTTAATTGAGAAACGCTTTTGTGTCCTTCGTTATACTCGAAACTAACAACACAAGTAATTTCGAAATCTGAGGGAAGGTTAATTACAAAGGCGAGCTTCTGTGAAAAGAAGCCAAAGGACTTCAGTTAATTAAATGAAAAGGTCATGGTTCCTACTGCGTTTATGGTCCAAACAGTACACGTATTATACATATACAGGGCGAGTCTTAAAGTTTCTCTTCACACAGTGCGAACGGACGTACATGTATAGTCAATACGCTAAAATTAGTCGTCTAATGAAACTAAAAAAGATACACGACAACCGTGAGGGCCTCCGAGTAGAACCAAATCATAATTAAAAATGGATGAAAAATAAACGAGAGCCACGCAACCCACAAAAAGCGATTAATTAACCTCAGGGTGGCAAAACTTATTACAATGTTTAAACATTTTAGGCACGCAGGGACTACAGTAGCCAATTTTAAAGGAAATCATGTTCAGTCTTTGGTTTCACAGTTTTAAGATAGCTTAACAGACAGTCTCTTAATTGGGTTTTTATACGATTGCACGGTTTGCATAAGGGCAATTCAGAAAAGCAGCAAAATTAAGCTCGGTAGACAAGCCAACAAGTAAGCAGTAAACGCTCTCACAATAATAGGAATTTGAAAGGCGAAAACATTTGTTATAAACAGTTATAGTCTTTCCAATAAACTGGAGAATTGAAATGGACCAATAGGATGCAAGCGCCTGTTTGCAATTAATCCTGCCAGGCCATTCCATGTTTTTTGGCTTCACATGCATCGTGCATTCAGCATAAGCTGAATCCCTCTAATTGGTTGTAGCTCAGTTTCTTCTTACTTTGGACTGATTAGCTGACGATTTTTTTGTAAAATAAACTGAGTTATCAAAACGAAATTTTAGGGAAAAAAGTGCAAAACCCCACTAGGATTTCGTATTTTGTAAGCGCAATGCGTTTTCTGCTGCAGGTTCTCATGATACCAAATCAGCGATTCTAGCATTTACAGCACTCTGAGTGCACTACACGAAATATAGAAACACCTGAAGTTCTTCCACCTTTTTCCAAAATATGTTCAAGTTTCTTAAATTGATTTTTGTAATTTCTGACCACCTTTTACAGTAGCTCAAACGACTGTGATCGTTGCTATTCTTGAGAATTTCCAGGCAAACAAAGGTCACAAGATGCTTTTTGAAAACAATCGCTTTTCCTATCCACATCGATCATTTTAAATAATCATTTTGCAAAATGTCTCGCTCAGGCCAGCATACATGTTTAGGTGGAACATACTGTATAGTAGAGGCGTATTGTAGGCGGTGAACCCGATTTCTTCCACCCACTCTCTGGCACAAAATGCAATGGATATTATACACATAGAAATGGAGAAGTCAATAGATGGATCCGTTTGATGTAGGCTCAATGGATAACAATGGATTGAAAATGGGCCAACCGTCTATTTGAAAGCGACACAATAGACGATTCGCTTCATTCAAATCCGAAGTTAAATAAAAGCCAACCGCTATTTTTTCCCTTTTTATAACGAGGGTTGCGGATTTCCAATAATAAACCCAGCTATCTGCAACCACTATATAATATTGCGATTTGGAAAAAATATAATATCGAGGAAAAATATACAACCCTCATTATTCACGACGAGCATATACACGCGTGTACAATGCCCAGGCTGGGAATTCCAATTTCGCTAATAAACATGCAAAAATATGGATTAGGAGCTTTTGGATTTTGGAAAATACAGCTCATCACTGTTTAGTGTACAAGTTCGTCAAAGTTTTCGTTGTTTCTAATGATGACAAGTTTAACAAAACATTTCAAACAATTTCATTCCGAAGAATCTGTTTTGTAATACATTTCCCAACAAACTTTTTCAAATACCACTCTAATTTCATTTCCAAAAAATGAATTTATGATAATGTGTGGATTCATATAAAGGCGCCTTCTGGTCTGAATCGCAGATCAATTATCGTGATTTATTAGTTTTCATCTGTTTTTGCAGACTTTCTGATACACTGCTGAAATGACCAGAAGTCGTTGCACAGATGTAAGCAAAAACTTATTTATTACAGTAAATTAATGACTACTGTTACTCGCAGTCATCATTAAAAGCCGAGCGTCCACTAAGTTTCCCCCTTTTTTAATTACAGCGAGGCCTGTATATTGCAACATTTTTTATACACTTTGGCTCGTATGCTTGGCATTATCAGATGCGTTAGAAGCATAGTTTTTTCTATGAAACAATAGATTATGAGAACAAAGAATGTCATTAGCAGCAGTAGCAGCAGGCTGGGATTTCGCAATGATCTTCATATAAAACGTTTCAATTTATCGCTAATGATATGGATTTTTTTTCTTAAGTCTGTGTATGGGCTTAGGCGTTTCTCATCCATGGACGGATATTTCAATCGCTCTTCAAATTGGGAAAATATCAGTTGCATATAAGGAGAAGCCTTAATTTGCCGCACTTCCGAAAAGGGTATTTGCTCTGCAGAGATTTCGTTAAAAATCGATAACACTAGCAAGCTACAATGGCATTTTTTCAATGAAGTGTATGCATAGTTCAAAGAATGTATTTCCTGCGAAGTTTCCAGATTTATTTTTAAGTAGTCAGAACTTTCATAGCCTCACATAATAAATTTTAAGGCAATTTCAGCAGCAGTACGTGAGCTCTTATGCTCTTATTACTTTATCTAAATATGCATTGAGAGGAAATTTTGGCAAACGTAGTGAAAATTTATGCCAAGATGAAATTCATTAAGGAACGTTACATATTACAATGTACAATATGCCTGTAATAGGAAAGGTGTTTTCAACACATAGAAATTGTACATGAAAACGTATGGCTATAATAACAAACTTTATGGATAAATAATATAGCCAATCTGTACATGTACTTTAAGATTCTCTTTGAAATTTTGTTTTGCAAAATCTCCCTATTACAAATGAAAAGTCGGGTACTTCCGTAGCTACTTCCGTTACAAACGTTATGGAAAAATTCACCTCCCCCCCAATATAACGTGGAAGAAGTTTTCATCAAAAACAAAGCAAAAAGTAAAACCATTACTCTGTTATGCATGCATGACTCGATCAACTGAAAAATGAATTTTTAATCTGAACAAAACATCTGCACAACCATATTTTCTTTAAACCATGAGGGAGTTTTGATAAGTCGTTTAAAAAAGCAAAAAATGGAGATCACTTTTCATTCCGAAAGTCATTGTTTTCTTGAAAATGGCCGCCATGTTTGGCGCCACAGAGCCATGGCTGCAATTCAACAATTAATCAATTGTCTGCCCATAAAATCAGGGATTATTTGTTTTCATGGCATTTATGTCTGTAGACATTGGTGTTTTTTTCCTTTGGCAAGTATGTTTGCTCAATGGTCGTTTAATTGTTATTATATTGCGGCAGATAGGCCTATGTAGCCGATTACATCTATCGCGATCGCGTATAAGGCGTTTGACAAATATTGATTTTTAGGATCACGTGTAAGTACCAAAGAGCTTCGACTGTCGACATCTGTATTTATTGGGCGAATGCATGAAGTGTAGCTTAGAACATAGATGAGAATTTCATTTGCGCCATTCTGACAGTGGCGTCAACCATGTGATGAAAATCAAAATCAAAACAGCGAACGTGAATCATGTGATGAAAACCACTATATCCACGATTTTGATCACGTGTTCGAGTAAATTTAATTGATTTTCATCGAAATACATGTGTATATTTTAAACATGCAAGTATATGCGATGAAAATATTATTTAAGAAGTTATGCATAGAGGGATTTTAAGCTTATACATGTACATTATACGTTTCACTCATGTTTTTAATGCAAAGCAATATCTCCACGAAAATTCGTATGTCTGTTATTTCAACAAGTTTTAAACATGTACACTGTACCATGTATTATGCCCTGCTCCAAATACGCACAGCGTACATGCATTTTTACCCTGTATACTTAATTATCAAGAATGACAAGAATGACACTCTTTACCTCTTTATCTAGTGCTTAATAACATGACAATGTACTTAAAACTAAATTTTGTATTCCAGTGTCCAACAAACGAACCGTCATGCCGAGCATAACCTTTCGAATACATGTCGTCGTCATGCTTTCCCAAATGTCCACTTTGTTGACTTATAAAAGTTTCAAGAAACAAATTTTGACATGACATCGTGCGTTAAACAGTTGTGTTATTCAAAGTCTGTTTCCTAGTCTTGCCAAGAAGGTCTTCGCCTTGATTTTAATGTTCAAAATGGAGTTTCGATGCCTTTTGCAAGTATCACGAGACGAATCGAGAAGAAAATTCATCTAAAAATGCAGCTTCGAATTCGGTTTAATGGAAAACTCGTCCCAAGTGGTCGAGCATATGGGCGCATTAAGCGGCAGTAAGTTTCGCAATTACGGTTGCGAAGTTTGAGGGGAA
>JAQFYZ010003500.1:0-13270 GCA_034695085.1 Cylindroiulus punctatus | reverse complement strand
TTGCATGTGACAAAATGTGACAAATGCGATATTTGCATGTGACAAAATGTGACAAATGTCCAATTCTTGGATGTGACGAAATGTGGCATAGCTGGCCACATGCCTGGATATCAAATCTAAACAAAGTCGAGAAGTTACCATAACTTTTTTGCACTACGTGTTAGTGCAAAAAAATATATTAGAAAAACTGGTTTATGGGACATGAAACAGAATTTGCTAAAAACGTACTGAATTGCACTTTCCTGAATACTGGGGTTAGTTTTTAAAGAATTGATTACATCGATAACTATCTTTAGGCCTAGTTATGAAAACTGCATTCATCACTGAGTTATGCTTCGCGTCTTAATGTACAAGTTGTATCAACGACATTGCATCTTTCATTTACAGCATTTGAGTTCAATCATTACAGCTCTTTGAAGCAAACGTAACGGAATTCTTATTAGTCTCCTAGATTCCTAATTTATGTAGGAAAATCAGAAAGTGGCTACTTTCCATTTTCGTTTCAGGTATTTGACTTTTGCGTTGCACTGATTGCGGAGGATTAAACCCATATCCTTACTTGTTAAACAACTCGATCCTGCCTTAATTTGGTAAAAAGTTCAACGCACTTGCATATCAAGTTGAGGTGGAATTGTTTTCTTTGAAATTGAAGTGAACATGCGGAAGAAGGTGGCGAAAATAAAATAGAGTAAGAAACACTTAGAAAATAGGTCATGATAGACTCGCAACTTTGTATTAAAAGGCAGATGCTGCAATAAAGATGTGAACTTCAAAAATCAAAATTCAATAAAATTTCATGTTTGGCTGAACCAACTTGACCTAAAATCCAGCTAGCACCTCTACTTCCATCCAATAAATATTAAATTCAGTGTAATATTAATAGGTCAATGGAAGTTTCAGATATCTTGTTTGTTGTCTTAGATGTTCTTGTGGATATTCTGACTATAATAAGGGATACTTAAACAATGGGGGTTAAAAACCATCATTTGTCATCTATGATATAATATTTGAACTTCCCCTTATTAACCACATGGTAGGTGAGCGTAATATGAGCATAATATAATGGCCGTCACACAGTCATTTTTGCGCCAAGGTTGTACATGGGTGACTGTCTGCAGCCTATCGTCCATTTTCTTACCGTCCATTCAATTATTTGTCAGGACTGGACCGTGCAAGCAATTTCAAGTGAACATGATGAGACAAACATGTAGAAACATGTTCGATTTATTGTTTTCTCAAATTTTTGTTCTCAAATATGTTAGAAAACTTTAAATTTCACGTCACACACATTATAACCTACTTATTTCAGCTTAATCCGAAATGAGATCAGCGAATGGTCTTGTTTTTTCACTGAATACAATGTTGGTAGACGACTGAAAAAAGTCATCCCCCCTAAACTATAATTGCCCGTTTTTAATGGTACCTGCCATCTTGGAATTTCAGAGGTAAAATGCAAGTGCCTGGTGGACACGTGATATCATTGTAATCGTTAAATAAATAGGACTCCGGAAATCCAATTCTTTTACATGGCTGGTATCTTAATAATTTAGAAGTTGCAACGGCCAACCGAACGTACAACTGACGTGAAGGGTACACGCAAATACAAGTGAAAATGGCCACCCGTTTACTCCCCGTATTTGTTTTCTTCCTGTTTGGGGTGATCATCATCCAGGCTCAACTGGGACAATTTGATTATGACATTTTGCTCAATGACGAGGAATACGTTAAAAAGCAGATTTCCTGTGTGCTGGGAGAAAGAGTGGATTGGTGCGACAAAATTGGCCAAAGAATCAGACGCAAGTATAATATGCTTTTAATTAAGTGAGGGAGTTTTATGTTTATTACAGGGTTCCTCCCTAATGCTCAAGTAAGTTATTTCCTGACAATCCCTGACCAGGGTTTCCACTATCTGGTCAGTTAGGCAATGTCAGAGAAATAAACAAGCTTAAAATTAAGTGTCACCTGGGAATGTCAGGGAAATTGAAAACTCGTATCAGGCTTATCAAAGCATGTAAACATGTTAATGCATGTAAACCATTGACTTGATTTCAAGTCAAGGTAGGTAAAACAGGCTAGTCGGACTTACTTGTACTTAAATCACCTTGCTATCGTGCATGATTCATTTTCGTGCATGTCGTGCGTATTTGCTGCTTATGATTAGTTAGGAAACACATGCATTTTAACTTAAACAACAGTGAACTTTCTCAATTTCCCTGAAATTTTCGACAATTCGCTAACTTTCCATTCACTTTGCCCACAGGTTTGATGCCCGAAAACGCCATGACAGGAACCTGTCCCCAATGCAACGACCAAGAGAAGATCTACATAGTCAAAGTGGCTCAGAAGGTTAAGAAACAATACCCAGCAGAATGGGAGAAATTCCTCAAGCTCTACAAGGTGGACCCTGCCATGAAAGACAGCTTTTTACAAACAAAGGCTTGAAATAAATACGGCCAAGGATGACCTCACGCTATGCCAGCATTTGCGTAAGCGATATTTTCATTTATATAAGTCGCATCATGCTAATCATATCTTAGTTTGGTGTCCTCCATGGACTACAAGAAGAAACTCATTTTAAAGACACTCGTTTGAAAATCATCTTTGAGAATTACTCGAATAAAAGTTTTCTTTATTGTTTTAGGTTGACAACATCACCTACACGGTGATAATATCAGGCGTGAAGCTGAATTAACCGCCATTAAACTCCACCTTAAATTATACATGTATTTATTTCAACAATCCCATAAATATTTACTCGGAAAGTGATATGCATATATAGTCGAGGCATGCGGTACTATTGCGGTGTTACTGTCCATGATAATACGATTCACGGGACCATAAGTTTGGTTAATTAAAATGAATAAAGACAGTGTGGGCATCATAAATTATTTTCAGACCATCAAATGAAACGAAACTTAAATGACCCATGAAGCAGAAACAGTACTTGTAAGTAATCTAATCTAATCGTATTGCGGGACATTATCTTAATTCGATTGTGGTCATATTAGACAGATTGCTAATGACACCATGTAACCAAAAAGTACTATAATACATCAATAATGAAAGATTTTGTTCAAACGATTTGGAAATATTTGAAAATAAAGTCTAGCCCTACATGTGTATAATGACCAAATACGTTAAGGGCCTAAATTTTGGAAAATGTAGAAGATTTTCATTTCATTTAAAATCGAATATGGTATAAAAACTAGAAAAACTTTGAAATATGAAATGGAAATTAAGACAGTATAAGTTCTACATTTTTCTTAAAATCTATTTCGTGTAACTTCAGTTTTTTTAAGCTGTTATATAGTCAAAGGGCAAAAAAATCAACATTACGTTATAAGTCCATATTTGGATTTATTGCTCTGTATTTTGACGTCAGCTCAAGGAGGCATCTTGAGCAACAAATGCATTATTGCAGTTATAAAGTTTGTGTTCATTTTAATTTGAATTACTAATAAACGTTCAAAAACTTCTAACTATAATTAAGGTCTACGTATTGCGCACCAACTGGTCACTTGGCGGCGTTCACTGCACAGATAATTATTTTATGGTGACCAGGTAAAGCCAGGCACCGATTTGCACCGTAACAATGAGTCACCTACAAATCACCTTGTCAAACTTGTCCATAACCAACTTAAAAAAAGTTTAAACGTAAAGCAATTTAACAGATTTGAATCTGGCTTCAGAACGGCTTTTTACCACTGGTTTTAATATTCAAATCACACATTTCCTAGAGGGGATCCGAGCAGAAAAAATAGCCTTAATAATAGCAAACGTGATTATCATGTCGATTGTAAAAATATTTTCATTGGTCAATTTTTTCCCAATCAAAAATGTGCTTGCCAACAACGAAGTAATACTGGAAGTAGAGTAGTTAAAAAAATTAAGAAAGTGACATAAAGTTGATGTTTGTGACGTCCTCACGGACGCATTATCGTGTCACAATCTAAAATCTTTTTAATACTAGACGAATTGTCTAGTTGGTAAGTGGGTGTAACTTACGACAATGTGACGACACTTTTCCAATTTTTAATTATCTGCTTTTCACATTAAGGTACCTTAAATGTCCCTGATCAAATTTAATTGACTCATTGAAAAGCTTTGTTCGTTTCTCAAAATCCACTATGTTTACTTGCATAATTTCAAATATGTTAATCCACATATAGATAACTCAAACCTACATGTACACTGTACATCTGTATAAACGAGTTCTACAAACCATTTCTTGAGTTGTGTACACTTGATTTGAGAATTTTCACGGAGTTAACTGTCTAATTCAAAGCTCCTCAAGTCAAGCATGAAAACAGTTTCAAAAAATTTCCCAACCCAATTCTGTATTAGGTTTTAGCAAACCTAGAAACTATACCCCACAAGGTACATGTTGCTTTTTATGAAGCAAAGGATTCTGGTTGTTTTACAGCATGGCACTATCACCACGTGACAGATTGCATGGTATGTAAGTCATGCAAAGTCATCTAGTGACTCGGTGTAAGTAAGCATAATTTAAGGTGAGTTAAAGCGTGCATGAAATCATACTGATTATGACTTTTCAGAAATAATGCGGACCCCCAAGAACATGGAGACCCAATTAATTTAACCTTCCTATATATGTTGAGAAACACTTGATTTTCTGGAAAACTACACTTTCGACTCGTTCCAAACCGCTTCGTTGCTGTTCCTCCTGGCAAATTTGCAAACAAGGTGTTGTCTAAATTTCAGCTCAGGGTGTAACAGTCACGGGACGAGAGAACCTGCTTTTACAGCACCCAAAAAAGAAATTACACGCGTAGTAGATTTTCCTAGTAGTTCAATAAATGATCGATTCCACGAATTTTGGGTCTACTTTGTATTCAAATGACGTTATAAATCAACAGGTTTCGATACCTGCGCAATCGCTATATGCAAGACATCAGTGAAGCAGCTGACCAGTTTGAAGTTGTAAACATAATAAAATAAATTCAACAATTTCGAGTGTTACATCTACATTTACTTGTTCGGCAATTAAAGTTCTGGGAAATGGAATTATAATAGAAAAAATTCTTGGCTGTACTACAGGTAGAATAATTGCAGGCTCAAAATGCATTTTTAAAATTTTAAATATATGCCTTCAGTAAAGTTTATTTATTTGTCAAGTTCCACAGGCTGTATATTAGGCAGGAAGTCGGGCTTGCCCTCACAACTCGTAGGCTTACAGTGATTGCCTGGCGGTCAAGGGGCAGCCACATAAAAAATTACATTTATGGGTTAGTTAAATTAGTGTATGTTTGTTTGGGTTACATGCCCCTATCCCCCCCCCCCAAAAAAAAAAAAAAATTGCGACAGCTATTGCCGGCATCAGTCTTGATTTCATGTACAATAATACTATAAATCTGTACCTCGGTAGAAAAAGGGTTAATGTCCATTTTATTGATTTTTTGGAAATGACAATCAAGTATTTAATAATGCATTAGGCGCGATTGACATTGAACTTGTTAAACAAGCGCTATACAATTGTACTCTGAATATATGAACTTTAGGCTTTTTTTCAAAATTATAATATTCAACATTGGGAAAATCTTAGTGGACATAGGTAAAAATTGAACATTGGTCCTTTTCATCCCAACGTGCAGAAATATAATACTATGAATAAGCTTATAAATATTTTTTGCAAATTAAATGTAGTAGGGCATAATCCGTAGTGCATTCAGGTCTTATACATTATTCAGCTTCTTGCTGTGAGTGAAATTGATTTACTTGAACTTGTGACTTTCATGATTCCCCCAAACTTTTTATAGCTCTTTTATATAAAACTTGTTATACGCCTTCACGTTATAATAAGGAAAAAAGTAAAAAGGGTGATGAAAAGAGATGCATGTATTCATTTTAGTCAACCTTGTATTTTACGGAAATTGACGACGGATACTTAATTAAAAAGAACAAAGCAATTTGCATCTCTGATCGTCAGGAATAGATTAACTTTCTAAGTTGTACAGGCAATTAAACATGTTAGGCCCACGCATGATTTCCTGTCGAAAATAAACAAGCGAAATAGTAGTCCTTCAATTAAAAATCAAGGTTGCCTATTGTTTTTTTGTTATAATTGCAATAAGCGGAATGAATAATGATCGATAACCATGGAATTGAATAAGTTTGTTTTCCACATACATACATGTATAGCCACCATAAAAAATTGATGGGTGACGTTAAACTTATGAGCATAATTGAGTAAAGGTTGAAAATTGAGTAAAGCATAATTTATAAGGTGTACAACTTGTTGTATAACATCCGATCAACTTGAGGCTATACTCCAGTATAGTCAAAATGCAATATAGCATCATGTTACATGAACTTTAAACGTTTTTTTCTCCTTTTTAAGATAACTTTTCCATGTAACACCTTTCGTTATATACAGTATTGTGGACTACCAGTAACAGGTTGCACAGAGCAGCATAAAAAATGACAAACTGATAGAACTGTTTTCAATTGTTTTATAACTTGTATGGAAATGTGTGCTACTATGTTACCAGGCTGTATCAACCATTGTTAAAAAACTCGTGTATTTCGATGCTTACAAATTGAAGCATTAATATTGTTTGCGTTTTACTAACAATTTTCAAGGTTTGATTTCATGTCGAATCGTAACGTAGAAAACAAGTTGGAAAACATGCAAAAACTACTGAAAACAAGTATTTTGCACAGGTGTTTTTCGTGTTTTTATTCCTTTAGACCGAATTAAAGTAGAAAACAATATTTAAAACAGTTATTTTGGTATTTGAATTTTTATAAGCTGCACCTTAAATGATTTCAGCATTTTTTGTAAAGAGATCTGAAATTTCATGAAATCCACATTAGCTAAATACACGTAGTTTTAAATCATTGCAAATAACAGGCATTTCTCTGATTTCTCAATCTATTTTTGTCATATTCTGTGACAATTCTGTCGTTATGTCATATTCAGTCCATTATAAGCCCAGTATAACACACTTAACGAAATAAATTGAAACATACGCCCATTGATATCACCACCCCAGTAGCGACTCGACTAAAAAATGAAACACGCCAGATGATGAAGTAAAATTTCACATTTTCCAAAGTAGAAAAAAATTAAAAGCTTAAAAGTTAACCTAAATGAAACAATCTGATTACCATTCTAACTGTATTTCGATAAATGGGTTTTCCCAATCATATCTTAATCATATTCCTTTATCAAGCTCCTAGTACAAGTTCATACAAATTGAATGTTTTTCCAACTGATCTATTTCAGACCGTTTTATGCTGCAGTGTCTGGGCTCATATTGTATTTCCTCGCATATGTTTGATTGCCATCCACCTTGTATGTTCACCTTGACTTTAGAGTCAACCCTTATTAAGCTAAGGCAAGGCTATACGTTGTCAGATCATGTTTACCCAAATTAAATTAAAAATATTGGAAAACAGGTGTTTTTAATGAAAATGAAAAAATTCAAAACACATAAAACGTTTTCCGACGAAATGGTGTCCATCACATTCTAAAACGCAACTAAGTAACGAATGCATCAGCATTTCCTAACGCGAATTTTTCTTTCTTAATCGAACCTATCAAATCACACCTACCCATGTGAGTTTTATCCTTGAAATAAAAAGGAAAACATTAATCGAAAAAAAGTGTCTCAGTCTGGCAGTACCCCCATTGGTTAAATTTTGATTTAAACTTAAAAACGGTATGACGTTAGTATGACGAATGATTTTTTTAGGGCTTGTCCACCCAACACCTTACCAGTGAAGAGTATATAAGATCTTGGCGACAAACACAATTTGTGCACATCAGAAACAGAAGCCGTTAGTTTCATTGAATCTGAAACCATGAATTCTATCTTTGCTATCACCCTTATGGTCGCTTTTGCCGCCTTGGCCAGTGGTCAGCTGTTTGGCGAAGTGGACCAAAAAACATTGGAAAATATGCTGAAGAACAAAGCCTTGGTTGAATCTCAAGGAAAGTGCATAACAGCCCCCGATGCAGAAGCCAATGTCATTTGCGACAAAACCGGAAAAAAACTGCGAGGTGAGTTCATCAACGAGTTATACCTTGATAATTAATAAAGTCCAATTTCTTGACCTTTAAAAAATCTAAGATAAAACCAAACGTCTTTATTTGCAATTCAACAAAGTTCAGTATTACCATTCAAGTAGTATGTCATCTTCTTATGGTGTAACCAAATGATGACGTCAGGACATTATTTCATGAGGAGTGTGAGGAGTTCGTGAATCTGAGGTACCGGATGTGAAGAGTTGATGTTTGCATGTCATGAGACACGGAATGATAGTTGGCTAGAAAACTTGGAAACCTCAATTCCTCACAGCCACCCCTCAGACTCAACGACTACTCAACTTTAACGAAATTGGGCTACAATGCTGTTTTTACTCTTGAATGAACTATGGTATGCATCTATTGTACTATTGTCTGACTAAAATGCATCGTTTATAATCACATTATTATGGAAAGTATTCTCAATTCGAATTTTTTTGTAAACAACGTCATCGCGATGAGGGGGGGATGGGGAAGGGGGGGGGGGGGGGAGAGAGTGTCTAAAAATCACGTAAATGTATTGCAATCAATATGTAGCTGCTTCTAATCACATACTCATTATCAAAAGTTGTTGAATCTTAACCATTATTACGACACTGTGCAGTGATAATGATTCGAATGATATTAAAAAATATTTTATGCGCAAAAAGCTTCGTAAAACTGGACGGATCGCAATTATGGATTTCAAGCCAATGTTTGCTAAAATAGCAGTGATTATCTAGCCGACAAAACATAATTAATTCACTGTCAATTTAGGAATTCAACATCTTAAATAAAATACAAAAAGCCATATCTTGAATTCATTTCATCTGTGATTTCTGACTCATTAAATTATTGATAATGAATTTGCTGTTGTAATTTCTTATCAAGTAATCAATGTTTATACTGTTCCAATTCAGTTGAATTTAAATACCGTTTCCAATGCGGTATCATAGTTGGAACAGCTTTGGTCAGAATGAATATATGAATTTGAATGGTGAATACGGCAGATTCGCGATAATTGCATTTATAACTGCATGGTTATTACTACAAATTGTCTATCCGATTAAGCGTCGTGGTGCAAGCAATACAATTAACACATTTTTACTATCTCCATTCTCCGAGACTCCGAGATCTCACGTTTAAATTTCAACATCTTCCATTTCAGTCAAAGTCCCAGAAGCCATTCAACTTAGGAAGTGTCCAGAACCATGCAATGCAGAAGATAAGAAAATGCTGACATACCTTCTCACTACATTGAAAAGAGACCACTCGGTAGTTTATCGGAATATCATAACCCACTTCAAAGTTACACCTGAGCATGAGAAGGAGTTGGATGATTATCTCGCCAAAAACCCCGTTACACCATAAAGATTATGACTTTTGATGAAATTATGAGAACCGAACGACATCGATTACGGTAATTATAAGCAATCAGGCTTAAAAGTTGAAATGCATCAAAACATATCATTGCCAATCATGCTCATCTCTGAAAATTACACAAGTTTGGAAGATACGTGTATACGAGGTTAAGATTAATCGAAAATCTTGGGAAAATAATTAAAGTAACATTTCGGGATGACATCTAAAATAATTTGAGATAAAAAAAGCTTCAGTTTTTTTAACCTTATTTGAAAAATAGTTTTTATTTCAAAACTTATTTTGAAAAAATTCCAAGTCACATATGATGTCAAAGTTAATCTCAAATATTTTCTTTAGAAACAAATCTTGGCAATTATCTCTTGCAAACCTCATTGCTGTATCGTTAATGCATTTCATTTTGTTCACATTTTAGACTCATCTCCCAGTAGCACCCACTAAGCGATTTCGTGCGTCAAAACCAACCAAACACCGATTTTAATGCCCTTTTTTTAATGCCGGAGTAAATATAATTTCATTAGTGTTTTTAATTTGCTTTGTCTTAAGCTTTGTAATGATTTAATTTAAATAAAGGTTAGTTTATTTCGCAACAGTATTCGATGACTTTGATTTCAAATAGATATCTGCCTCTTCATGTCCATCACTGAGTTTCATGTATTTCATTAGTGTTTTTAATTTGCATTGTCTTAAGCTTTGTAATCATTAAAATCAGACCATTTTAAGTTGAAATATGCATCTCGACATAAGACTTCATTATGGTCTGACTATAAAAATCAAGTTCCCATGCCAAGTAATGTACATGTAAAATATGAACTGCAATTTATGTTGCAGGAGTCAAACACAGTTATAATGAATACACATAACATAGAAAGGAAGTCAATGTGTTTTTAAAATTAACTTTAGGAACATGTTTTGGCTGTATAATTTAATTAGGGAACCAACTAATGGAAGTACATGTACTGTTGACCATGAAAGCTCTCATCTTTGCAATGCTTCAACACTGAAAGACTCCAGGCTAAACTTTAACTAATATTTTAGGAAAAAAACTTAACTTATTTTTGAAGCAAAGCTAAAATGTTTCATGGTCAACAGGTTCCTCCTGAAAAATTAATTTTCAACGAAATGACTTGCTGATAAATAAAACATTTAAAAATTGCTCTTGATGTAAAGCTGACGATGTGTACCATTAGCTAGTTATGCAAACCAATGAGCAGGTTTCCCTACTTTTAACTACAGTATATCCATTAAGGATGACATGTGCAATGTGATCAAAAAGTTACGCAACCCATGGAGGTACTTTGACTGTGCTATGGGTTGCGTGACTTTTTGATCACCCTGTATAATCCTTCTTTATAAAGAATTTGTAGGACGTTCTTGCATGCTAGAGATGGGCCATATCACATCAGCAAAGTGTCTATGTTTATTTAGAAAACAGCCCCTTCAGTGTTCATTTCAATACCAGTTTAGATATACTGTATTATTCAAAAAAGTCATACTTCATTTACACCAGGACGATTCAGAAACATCAAAAAGTTTCTGACCCCACAATAAAACCTGAAAGCAATACAGGATGATTTAATCTCTGCTATATTCATCCCAATATTATTTTCATGACGTATTTATATCATTAGTAATTACAAATTAAAATACTTTATAATACTGATAAATAAATCAATATTTTCCCATAATGATTAATAGTGTAATATCGGTATCAACCCAACTTCAGTTGAACATTTTTGGTAAAACTTTAGTTTTTGCTGAAAAGCTAAAAACTCTCGATAAACTTTTCGTCGAAATGGGACCCACACCATGAATTTGCATATCAATATCATTAAACGTTTTCCAACACGAATTACCACTTTTTATAAAACGATTCAAATTACACTAATCATGCATGTACACTGTATGGTCATCCTTGAAATTTAAAACAATGCAATATAATCGACAAAAAACGTGTCTGAGAAATGAGGCGGTGCATTCATTGGTTAACTAAACGACATTTCGTTTAATTAATTATGGACTCGTTTTTCATCAGTAACGTCAATTAAAATCGATTTTTAGGTTTTGTCCAGCTAGCACGTGACTAGTAAAGAGTATATAACATATTCACCACGAACAATTTATGCACAACGTGAGAATTTGTCCTAAACTATTTTCCCTCAATCTGAAATCATGAATTGCATGTTGTCATTCGCGCTCTTGGTCGCAGTGGTCGCCATGGTCAGTGGCCAAGCAGCAATTGCAGGATTGGACAAAACGCAAATCCCAACAATGCTCAAGAACAAGCACTTAGTCGAAGCTCATGCCAATTGTGCAATTGCCAGTGAAGCGGAAAAAAACGTAAAATGCGACAAAATGGGTTTGGCGTTAAGAGGTGAGTTTATGTCAACATTATGATAACGCAAATAAATGTGAAATTAATCCAAACCTACTTTATTTTTGCGATTAAAACAGTGAACTTGCGAACAAAAAATGCATTAATCTCACAAATACGATGTAGAACCTTGCCCGAAGTTTTATTTGTGTTTTTGGAGTGTTTCATGCCCGGTTTTATACATGTAGTAGTGGACATATTCACTGAGTCATGTCGCCTAGTAATAGGGAAAAATATTTTAATGATATCAGTCGAATCTGGATAAATGGGAAACCTCTACAATTGGGATGCAAACCTCAGTCCGAGCGTTTTTCACCACAAAAAACACACCTGCATTATTGGGACGATTTCGACCTCATTAAACGAGATAATTTTTTCCTCTGTTCTATCTCTGAGAATAGGAAGGACGAGCTATGCCCCTTTTTAAGTGGGAATTGAACTTCGACTAGTAGGGGCTCACTTTTACCAAAAAAAAAACGTGCGTTCAAATGTACATTAATTTCTGAAGTAACCTAAAGTGGCAATTGACAGACCCTACGTGTTATTGTTGCATTTTTTTGTTATGGTTATGTGGTAACCTGGGTTAGTGGAAAACCTCTATTAGTGGGAATTCTGAGAGGGTCCCATGCGATCCCATTTATCCATGTTCGACTGTAAATAGTATCAACTAATAAAATGAACTAAACATGAAATAAAACATTAAAAACTTTCAGTTTTCTAAATTTTTAAAATGTACTTGTGATGATAACCATGCTGTTTTTTAAAGTTTTAAATGTTTTTTAAAACATTTTTTGTAATGTAAGTCACATTTTACGATCACCCTAATAACATGCGGTATTTAGGACCACCTTAAGGTAACATTTCTAATTTCAGGCGCACTATATAAGGCCATTGAAACTGGTACATGTGGATGCACTAAAGAAGAAGAATCTACGTTTGCTTACACCTCATTGTATGTTGATAAGCATTATCCAGATGTGAGTAAGAAAATCCACGAGGGTTTAAAAATCACACCCGAGCAAAGGAAGAAATATGATGATTACATCGCAAAGGTACCTTTGCCCGAAGGATGGATACTATAAAGACTTTACGACATCAATTATGGTAATTAAATAACGCATCAAATTCACATCATGGCCAACCATGCCAACCAAGATTTTTTAAAGATATAATGAAAGCGTCAAAATATATTTAGGAAAGTTACATACGTGTAATTCCGGAAATTCTGGAAAAATAATTAACAAAACAGTTTAACATGTCATCCAGATTAGAGAAATAACAGCAACATTTACAATTTAATATTTTCCCAAAATTGAAACGCATTGAAACGAATGCATTTTCTTTTGAAGCAAACCTAAATATGCCATGCAGATACCATTATTCATTATACAGGGTGGACCAGATATCTGGGCCTCTCAAAATAACGTTCAATCCGCTGGTGCTACACCAGCGCACACTTTTCCTAGCACCAGCGGATTGAACGTTATTTT
>JAQFYZ010003499.1:0-13274 GCA_034695085.1 Cylindroiulus punctatus | reverse complement strand
TCAATGTAAAAAATGATGTGTAAATGTAAAAATGTTCACTATAAACATGAGGTGAACAAAAAATGTAATAAGGAATCAGCAACAGAGCACACATTTCAATAAAAAACTTGAAATTAACATCAGTTTTTCCAAATTTACAATCTCATTATTGATATCTTCAACAGAATTGCTGGCAGCGCTTCAATTGATAGCTCGAGTTTCTTGACTTCTGAATCAAAAGATCTGTTAAATTTCGTTGACTTTTTTTAAAATATAGCCATCTTCCATGACTTTTTCCTGATTTCTCCAGGTCTTTCCAACTTTAATTCCCTGACTTTTCCAGATATTTTTAACTTCCATTACTTTTCCAGGTCTTTCCAAATTCCATGGCTTTTCCAAGACCTTCCAATGTCCATGTCTTTCCAACTTCCATGACTTTTCCAAGTCTTTCCAACTTCCATGACTTTTCCAGGTCTTTCCAACTTCCCTGACTTTTCCATGTTTCGAAAAAAATTTGTGAAAAATGCTACATACTACTTCCATATGTCAACGTAAAAAATGCTATATTTATTGTACATCATTCACTATAAACATGAGGTGAACAAAAAATGTAATAAGGAACCAGTAACAGAGCACAAATTTCAATAAAAAATTTGAAATTTACATCAGATTTTCTAAATTTACAATCTCATTATCGATCTCTTCAACAAAATCGCTGGCTTCAATCGATAGCTCGAGTTTCTTGACATCCGTATCCAAAGATTTGTTAAATTTTCTCGATTTTTTTTAAAATATAGAAATCTTCCCTGACTTTTTATTCATTTTTCCAGGTCTTTTCAACTTCGCTGACTTTTCCAGGCTGTCCAGGTCTGGGGGGACCCTGTACGAACGTTCAGAAATTAAGATTCTGACGTCACGATCGTAACAACCAACCAGCTCGTTGGTGCCAAACTGCGTCTTGTTTCTTTCTGCATGTCGGCGATTCGCACTTCCAAGATGGCGACCGCGTTCCATTTTCGGTTCCGGTTCCATTTTCGAACATCCCAACCGGTTCTATTTTCGAACATCCCAACCGGTTCCATGTTCGAATATCCCAACCGGTTCCATTTTCGAACATCCCAACCGGTTCCATTTTCGAACATCCCAACCGGTTCTATTTTCAAACATCCCAACCGGTTCCATGTTCGAATATCCCAACCGGTTCCATTTTCGAACATCCCAACCGGTTCCATTTTCGAACATCCCAACCGGTTCCATTTTCGAACATCCCAACCGGTTCCATTTTCGAATGTCCCCCTATAGAACGCGCGTTCGGACTGCCATTGGTGGAGGGATAAAAGAACTGCTGCTCCGATTGGACGCCTCTATTTCGAAGGGCGGGGCCAGTTCTAAACCAGCCAATCAGAAATCACAACCGGTTGCGAATGAAGAATAATGAGCCCCCAAGCACGTGCCACCAAAGCGTTCAAATTCAAAAGTTAGAACGAATCGAAGCGCGTGCTGTTGGCTCCAGAGGGGGGCACAGACAATCCGAATCGATTTTTAACTTGTTAAAAAACAGTAGGGGTGTAGATAGAGATTTCAATTTAATGGCGGTCGACCAGGGGGCGGGGGAGTTCACTTCGTTATACATTTATGGCCAGATGGGGGCGATAAGGGTGGGGGGGGAGATTGAAAAAAAAAAAAAAAACCGAGATAAATGGTGTTTTTGAGATCATTTGCGCCGGCGACAGAGTTACGGTCTAATTTGCACCCGTGTTAGGTCATATTTTACCGAAAAAAATCTCGTTACGATAGCGGCTGGCCGAGCGTCCAGATAAGCGACCGTGGGGGTGGAGTGCGGAAAAATCGGAAAAATCATTAAAGCCCCGCAACGGCCACTATAAAATGACCCGAATGGCCTTTCGTCGAAGGCCCAGTCGCCAAATTGGACGAGGTCCTCTCGCCAGCGTCCATTTCCAACCATTTTCACTTTTGATGGCCTTCTTCCCGGTGACTATAAAAACGGACGTTATCGGATTTATTTTAAAAAGGTCGGAGGGGTCAGGCCGGCGTGAAAGGGGGTGCAGGGGGCAGTTAAGGCCCCGGGGAAAGTAGTGAAGCGCCCTGGAATATGTTCCGGAGAACAATGCTGAACAAGCCAAACTTTACCCACAAGGGAGGGTTGGCTTCACTGTATGACCCCAAGGCTCTTCCTGTATCGGCTGTGAGCTTCCCCAAAACATTCATGACTTTGCAATGAAAGTGTTGGCTTCGCTGCACGACATTTCATAGTTTGCAATGAGAAGGTTGGCTTCCCTGTATGACCCCAATGTTATTCCTGTAGCGGCTGTGAGCTTCCCCACAAGATTCATAATTTTGCAATGAAAGTGTTGGCTTCGCTGCATGACATTTGACATTTTGCGATGAGAAGGTTGGCTTCACTGTATGACCCCAAGGCTCTTCCTGTATCGGTTGTGAGCTTCCCCACAACATTCATGATTTTGCAATGAAAGTGTTGGCTTCGCTGCAGTGTAGGTCGACATACTGTACATGAACTCAACATGGTCGGTGCGCCTCAGTAGTCTATTGTTCACATACCGTAATATATCACATGCATTTTATAAATGTTAACGTAAAGACTCATGGCCTGTGATGCAGCGTCTGTATCTCACAGACAGTCACATGTGACACATAGACCTTTATGACATTCTGGTGTTTAACCAGAAATTTACCTCGTGGCCTGCGTCGCAACATTATGTTGACTATCTCACAAATTTAAATGTGGCACATTGACCCCCTTGACATGTAGGTCTTCAACAAGAAATTGGCCTTGTGGTCTGCGTCGCAACATTCTGTTGACTATCTCACAAGCATTCAAATGTGGCACATAGACCCTATCGAGACTCGGGCCTTCAACCTGAAAGTGGTGGACCAACATCGATACAAGTTGTCGGCCAAATACCCGCGTTAGGGCACACGAGGTGTATCGTGACTGGGCATCGGCACGTGCGATGGGGGTGCTTCGTGTGACATCCGCGGCAACAATGAGCCTGATGGACCTCAAGAGGGTTTCGGTTGAAACCGATGAAATTTTTCCCCCGACCGCGATCGGCACGCGCAGCATTCGGTGCCCGGAATGAGAATTCCTGGAATTCCTGCAACCACTCTGGTAGTCAGCCATGTCGGAATGCAATCTGGATTGGCTGCCCGTCTATCTTGCTCATGTCATTCTTTCCAGCAGACACGGGTAATAATACGACGCGATAAAATATCTGTTATCGTGTACAGCATGTGTAGGCTGGAGCGCCTTGAGATTAGTATATGCAGCCTGGCAAACAGGAAAGGGGTGGAGGAAGGAGGACAAAGAAGGAGGTAAGAGGAAAGAGGAGGTGGAAGGGGATTGGACGAAAACCGGTTTTTTCAATGTGGTATGACCGTTGAATACTAAGAGGAAGGAGATAACTCCTAGTGGGGGCTGCTGACCATTGTGCTGGCCCCAGCGGTCAAGCCAGAAACGTCGTGGCTTGGCCTAGGACCCTGCTTAATGCAGCCGCTGGGTTAAACAACTCGAGCCTGAGCTTGAGGAAAGGTTACGCAAGCGGAGAAGTTGTCTATGACCGTAGTTGGGCGGCGATGGTTAGAAGCGCATGCGTTTTAAGTCCACAATTTCAAATTAACGTGTGCCGCTCAAATATGATGTCATTATCTGAGCAGGGGGTCAGTCAAATGACGATGAAATTGGGGATTGGAAGGGGCGGCAAATTATTACAGAAGGTCCCAAAAGCTAACATGCGATGTCAATTTGAACGTCTCCTAACCGCCATCATTTTGCATTTATCGACTCACACCCCCAAATTGTTTTGCTAAATTTGTCTAAAAATCCATCAACAATTACACTGTTTTCTGACGTGGAGACTGCAAATGATTACAAATTTTGAAAAATTGATTACGTACTATTTCAAACTCCCTAATTATTGCCACCACTTTTACATATCACATTTTACCATGTATTTTCGCCACAAAATATCGGCAACGAATTGGTCAATAATGACGTCATCATTGGGGGTGCATATAATAATTTTCATATTTTGAACTTTTCTATTTAAATATCATTCAAAGAATAGGATGAATGTCGGTTACATAAAAGCAACACTGAAACATGTCATCGATAACAAAATTCACAAAATGGGTAAATTAGCAATTACACTTTCTGCATACATGACTTTCTACTTAAAAATGGCAATATTAGAACGCAACCAAATCTGCCATCTTTTTTTGACTTATCATCTTTCACCACCTATTTTTTTGTGCTAAAAAAATTGGCAATAATGACGTCATCATTAGGGCATCTGCAGATGATGTCACAAGGTGGTTATTGACTAAATATTGCCATTTTTGATGAAGCCTGATAAAACTTTTGATTAAAATGATATCTACAGCGATACAAACATGACGAAAACACGATTTTGGTGACACGTGACCTTCGACCCCCTGTGACCATGGACACGGGGCCAGTTGACGTGCCCTTGTTTTCGGCCCCAAGCAGCCTCCCAAAACGACCGTTACAGGGGCCCAGCTGCCCTATTCATGAATATGTAGGGGGGGGGGTGTCCCTATTGTCCCACAAAAGAGGGGTCCATATGCTCCCCGACGGGTTCCAGCTCAAGACACGAGATGACACCCTCCGAAATTGATGTCCCTCGACTTGCATCTGCCCCAAAGAAGGGGCCCGACGGACCGCGACGGTCGTCGCGCCCCCTATGTCGGTCAGGGAGGGGGGGGGAGTGGGGGGCGCTGCAACCTTTTGTCATAAGTACAACTCTTTCCATGCGTGCATTCGGGGCGTAGTCCTTTGTTAGGTTAATGGGGTCTTTAAACTTAAATGCATGCATGTGTGCCCTTTTTTGTACCGCGTCTTGGACACCCTGTACTGTCAAGGATTCAGCTGTTTTCAACCTCACAGTACGAAGTGCAAGTTTTAATATTTTTTATTTTTTTTTTATTTTTTAATTCTTTTCAGAATTGGGTTATTTTAAACTGGTATCTTCTTGTAACAAATGCAATTTTAATCTATATTACATTTTTTTTTTTTAATTTGGGTTGAATGCATGTGCAGGGATGCCCTATTTTGCATAGCGTCTTGGACACCCTGTACTTTCAAAATTCAGTTATTTTCAACTTCACAGTAGCCTAACAAGTGCAAGTGTTAACATTTTTTTAAAATTTTTTTAATTCTTTTAAGAATTGGGTAATTTTAAACTGGTATTTCCTAGTAACAAATGCAATTTTAATCTGTTATTTATATTTTTTAATTTGGGTTGAATGCATGTGCAGGGGAGCCCCATTTTGCATAGCGTCTTGGACACCCTGCACTTTTAAGAATTCGGTAATTTTCAAGCTGCTTCACCTCCCAGCATAACAAAACCATTTTTAAATTATTTTAAGTTTTTGTTAAATGTCTAATTTCCTGTATTTGGCACCCAGGAAATGCAGGCCCTTTAGGCCCAATCACTCACTGCTAATACACTTTGCATTTGCCACCGGCTTCAGTTTGGACGAATAATTTGTTTAGGCCAAGCTCGATTTTGCACTTTTGTGCTAATTTCAAAGTCGATGGTCCTGGACCACCTTAACGAAGACAGCAACCCACGAATGCAATCGCAGTTTCAGATGCCCCTTACGTCGGGCAATCACTGCAAGCCCCTAAGTCACTGCTGTTCTAAGCCAACCTCCTTCACAGACTATCACATAATGTATCTTAAAAATAACACACGCTGTGGGGATCAACCGTAATTTCGAGATTTTATGGAAATCAGCTCCGCGTGTGCATGCGTGTTTTGCAAAAAAAGAAAAAAAAATATGGAACGCGAAAGAGTCGCGTGAATTTGTTCCGAATTCGAAGTGACTTCGAATCCGCATTTTCGAATTTTGACCCGTTCACGCGCTTCGAACGAATTCGCGTGGAATGGAACGCGGAAAAAAAAAGAACAGGCGCGTGAATTCGTTCTAAGCTAGGAGCGATTTCGAATCGGCGCGTTCCATTTTTTCAAACTTTGCCGTTCTATTTTTTCAAACTTTGGCGTTCCATTTTTTCAAACTATGCCGTTCCATTTTCTTTTTCGAACTTTGCCGTTCTAACGGAACGACGCCACGCGCGATTCGAACAATTTGAAAAGCTGAAGAACGTTCCATATAATTCCGAAACGAGTTTCGAAAATAATTCGAAAACAGTTTAATGGAGATGGGGGACGTGGCTTTAGAAGGATGGGGGGTAATGCGAGTTCACGTAATACTTGAACACGACCGAATCCGGCCGATCGCAGCGCCCCCCCAGCGGCCAACCACTGCCCCCGTGTGACTTATTGTTGTGCCCGGCGCTTTTACGACTATCTATAGGCTGCCGAGCGCGGCCTTTTATTCGAGATGATCAGAAAAGAAGCATTGTGTTGGGCACAGAATACATGGGGGGTGAGGGGGTGAGGGGGTGAGATATAAAACCCGGGAGTGCCGCGGCCGACAGGCGAGAACGAGAGGCGCTTTCGGACGGAGACGAACGAGCGGACCCACGGGCGGACCTTCGATGACCACATGACCAACAGGATGACCGGACGTGACCTCTGACCCCTAGGGCGGGCGGGATTGACCACTGTCCAGTACATCACCTACCGCCGTTGAAGTGCCCGTGGCAGTCAGTGACCACCGACTGAACGGATTTGGATGACCTCTGACCCGCCTCGACGCTTCGACCACTGCCCGGTTTGGAATTGCGACCGTCCGGCGATAGGATGAGCAGGAATTGTCAACTGACCGTGACCGGACAGTGGTCAGTGTCCTGACGGCTGGAGAATGTGGCGACAGTGATGCGTTTGTGGGACTGACCACTGTCCAGCTGCTGCAGTCGTCGCGCACATAACTGTCCCGAGGATGGGGACGACAGTTTGGAAGACCGGAACCGGAAACGGTTCCAATTACTGACGGCTTCCAGCAGTGGGCGGAAGTGCATGGGCGGCCATTTTAGGAGTTGGAGTTGGGCATCGTGTCACCACATCATCGTCACCCCTTATCGAACGCATTTTCAGAAGTTTCGAACGCATTTTTAGAAGCTTCGAACGCATTTTTAGAAGCTTCGAACGCATTTTTAGAAGCTTCAGACATCGTGGAACCGACTTTACCACCACACAATTCGATTTTTCGATTCCATGCATGTCGTTAAGGGGCCAGGCATGCGTTCCAATGAATGGGGCTCGGATGGTGGCGACGCCTGGCGGCCCATTATGGAAGGTCATCGTGGAAGAACAAACCAGGACCATGAGTGGACCACGACAGCAATTTTGGTTGATTTTGGCAAATTTTGGACCAATTGTCATGTGCGGCTTATAAGGCCTCCTTCTTGTAAAATTATTTTAAATTTGATCGAATTTGCGCCTATACGGTTGGAATTTATAAGGAACATGCGTGGATTTCGAAGAGGTGGAACATCTTAAAAGTGCCCTTTCATGTTTTGCATAACTCGGGTTGCCCTCGCAAACTGACCCGGAAGTGGTGAATTGGAATTACTCCGACTTGGCCGTGGAACGATTTTGGGTCCTTCGTGCCCCAAACTTGAATCGATGACGGTTCAAGGATGCATAAGGACCTCAACGACCCCTGCTCGTGCTAGTCACATTTCAAGTACTGTCCAAAAACATTGATGGTCATGTTTCACCGACGACCACTAGCCCGGCCCTTACAGCCAAACATCGTTTCCAAAGGCTCAAATGATCAAAAGGTCCTAACAGCTCCAAAGTTGGATTTTCCGTGGTCATTCCTGACAGGTTTATCGCGTGGTCGCTATAAACAGGTTTCAAGCACCGCCCAAAACAATCACCGTCAACCGCCAGAATGGTCCAAAGGTTCCAAAATTTCAAAGGACCCAATGTGGTCGCCATAGGCAAGTTTGATTAAGCACTGCCCAAAACCACTTATAGTAACATGTCACTACCAACCATTGGCCATGCAGGCAAAGAAACATCGTGTTCAGAGGCCCAAAGATGCCAAACTTTCAAAGGGCCCATTGTGGTCGTTCTGGACAGGTTTCAACGCACGATTCGAAATACACTGATGACAATGTGTCACCACCAAACATCAGCCTGGCCCACACAGCCAAACAAATATCGCTTCCAGAGGCCCAAAAATTGCACAACCTAAATGGGCCAACGTGGTCGCTATAGGCAGGTTCCAACACACTGCTCAAAACCACTTACAGTAACACGTCACCACCAACCATTGGCGACACAGGCAAACAAACGCGTTCAGAGGCCCAGACATCGTGATCAGAGTCCCAAAGATTACAAAATGTAAATGGGCCAATGCGGTCGTTATAGACAGGTTTCAACGCACTGCCCAAAACCACTTACAGTAACACGTCACCACCAACCATTGGCGATACAGGCAAACAAGCGTGTTCAGAGGCCCAAATATCGCTTCCAGGGGCCCAAAGATTACAAAATGTAAAGGGCCCCATGTGGTCGTTATAGACAGGTTTCAACGCGCGATTCGAAACCACTCACGGTAACGTGTCACCACCGTCAGCCCGGACCATCCAGCCAACTAAACACAGTTTCCAAATGACCAAAGGCCCCAATTTCCCCCAAAGGGCTCAAAGGGCAAAAACGCACTATTTTGCCCTACACACAAACATCGTTTCCAGATAAATCAATGAGCCCCAACCTCAAACGGTCTATACACAAAATTCCACACGCACATACACTGCACGTTCTCCTTCCAAATCGGGTCATAAATAAAGAACGAGTGGATGGTGGGCGTGGCAACGGACAGTGCAATGGAACGGAGGAACGATTCGAACGCGGAACATAATGGACTTCCGGCGCGGGGGTCAATTGCACTAATTGGACGACTAATTAGTGACCAATGGGCAGCGGACAATTAAATCCGTCCATTAATTCGGCCGTTAATGTCACGCGCATCGATCGACGGCAATTAGACTGATAGTGCCCATTAGGCCCATTAGGGGCCGGCCTCAATTAGACCGGATTTTTCATTAATTTAAAAGCAATAAAAAGCGGCTCGTTACCACCACCCACTAAAATAGACATGCATTGGGCCTCCGTCGCACGCACGCCACCACGTATCGATCTTGGGGCCCTAGGACCCTTGGGGCCGTTTGTGGAACACGGGATGAAAGATGAAAATCTGATAAATCCGAAAATTTCAAAAATTAGAAATATCACTGTCGCATTGCAACGTGTTGAAAATGCATCCCATCGAAGGATGTGAAACCATAACGATGTAAGTGCCAAAAAAAAAAAAAAAAAATAATAATAATAAATAATGATAGTAATAAAATTAATAAGCAATTTGAAACTATCACTGTCGCATTGCGATGTGTTGAAAATGCGACGAATGCATCCCATCGAAGGATGTGAAAGCATAACGACGTAAGTGCCAAAAATTTAATAAAAAAATTAATAAGAAAACGAGATTTTTTCATCTTAACTGACATGTACTAAAAAAAGCTCTAAGTGCCAAAAAAGTCCCATGGGTTGGATGTGGGTTAGGGCCAAGATGACCCAAGATTGCCATGTGCCCTTTGTAAGGCGGACCAGAGTGCCCAAAACGCGTTTTTAAATTAAGGGAATGTTAATAATTTGCACGTAAAATACGAAGCTGACACATGTTTTGATGCGTGTTCGGTTGCGGGCGCAGATATTGTATGTCCATTTATTGTCAAATTGTTCATAATGACGTAGAATTTTTGTATACATGCATGTTGGCTCATTTGCGTAAAATGTATGTATATTTCAACATTTTATAAATTATCGGCTACACTCAAAATCAGTGTGTAGAACAGGTTCGATGTTCTACACGCAATTGCACGCACAGAAATTGTCCAAAACATGAAAATTTGGATATCGAATATAATTAGGGATATTAAAATCAGGTTCTAGAACACGGACACTTGGATGTAAAATAATATAACAATTAGGAATATCAACATTACCGAAACAAGTTCTAAAAAACCAAAATTTGGATTTCATGATTTCGAACATCAATATTACCAGAACTGGTTCTAAAACATGAACATTTTGATATAAAATATAATTATTAGGAATATCCAAATTAGCAAAGCATTTTCCAAAACATCAACATTTGAATGTACAATAACGTGATAATTAGAAATAGCTAAATTACCAAAGCAGGTTCCAAAACACGAGAATTTGGATGTGAAATTACGTAATAATCAGGAATATCAAAATTACCAAAACAGTTTGTAAAGCATGATGGATGAAAATACAGTAAGTAGGAAAATCAAAATTACTATAACATGTTCTAAAACATGAGAATTTGGATATAAAATAATGTCATAATCGGGAACATCAAAATTGTCAAATTTCTATGATTTTTCTAGCGCTTTCCAACTTCTCTGACTTTTCCAGGATTTCTGCGTCCCTAAGTGCAAATCGTTTCAGGGGCTTCACCCCCTGAGGCCCTTAAGTCGGTGTCGGAGCCACTTTTGTCACTACATTATTTTAGGAAATTGCGAGTGCGACCTATGACCTCGCCGCCTATCTCGGTCGTAACTCTTTACGACACAAGTCGCATAAATGGATGGCCCTTATCGTCCTCAACAGCTTCATCATCGTCTTCTTCCCCCAACCCCCACAAAAATGCGAATCCATTTGGGGCCCTTTTGAGAATGCGCGAGCTGGCAGCGCCATCTAGTGATAGCGGCGCGCAACTGAGGCAACCCAGACATTTCACACGTACCATTTTAGTCAACTGGATGACATCACATCTTGACACGTTGTTGTTGAATGCCCCCTGAAGTTTATTTCATTTTGCATTACTTAAAAATGTAAATCACACATTGCACTTTTAAGGGTTTTTTGGCAGGCAACACAGACAGCAACATTTTAGGGTCCTTGTAACCCCAACCATATACAGCTGATTAGTAACGTACTAACGTCCCAAGAATGGAACCTAATGATCTATGGGTTTCCGAAAATGGAACGTTACGAATTAAGGGTTATAGAAATGGAACGTTATGAATCAAGGGTTACAAATAGAACGACATTAGCACGAACTAAATCGCAAAAGGCTGTAAATAGAACTTCGTAGGCAGAAAAAGAACTTTATGGTTGTAAGTAGAACTTGACACGAGCAAAAAAGAACCTCGCAAAACGTTCTAAATCGAAATTCGTGGGCGCAAAAAGAACCCGACGGTTCTAAATAGAACTTGACACGAGCAAACAAGAACATTCTGAAATGTCATAAGTAGAACTTCGTGGCCAAACTTCGAAGCCGCAAAAAGAACATTACCAGCAAAAAAGAACATTATAAAATGTTCTAAATAGAACTTCATGGGAGCAAAAAGAACCCGACGGTTCTAAATAAGCTTAGAACTTGACAAGAGCAAAAAAAGAACATTTGAAAATGTTCCAAATAGAACTTCGTGGCCAAACTACGAAGTCGCAAAAAGAACATTACGAGCAAAAAAGAACGTTATAAAATGTTCTAAATAGAACTTCATGGGAGCAAAAAGAAACTGACGGTTCTAAATAAGCTTAGAACTTGACAAGAGCAAAAAAAGAACATTCGAAAATGTTCCAAATAGAACTTCGTGGCCAAACTTCGAAGCCAAATCGAGCTTGAATGGCACAAAAAGAACCTGACGGTTCTAAACAGAAGGTGACACGAGCAAAAAAAAAAGAACATTCCAAAATGTTCCAAATAGAACTTCATTGGCAAAAAAATAGAACATCATGAAGGGTTCTTAAATCCATTTTTCATCGATTTTCATCGATTTTCTTGCACCGAATCGCTAAATGCACCTCATTTTTCTGCCAAACATTTACCATAGCCCGAAAATACACGTCAATTCCAAAATGAGTGGATCAATCAGAGCCAAATTTCCCTGCCCTCAAACGGGAATGTCACGACTTTTCCATGACTTCCATTGTTGCGTCCCCACAAATTTCCCTGACTGTTACTGATTTGGCGTTATACAAAACCGACTACTCGATGTGGAGTAAACAGTAGTCCCAAGCTGGTTTTGACATTGGGACCGATCCGGCCACCAGGTGGCGCTGGTGGCGGCGCTCCCCCCCACCCGCCATATTTCAGTTTCTGAACGACTCGGAACAATAACAATAAGATATTCGGGGCAGATAGGAAGCGAAACAGATCGTGTTTCTGGAAGAAGATTCGCTTCCTCCCCACAATGGGCCCGGCTCGTAAATAACAAAAGATATCGTTATCCGCCATTATGGCTGCCACCCCCCCCATCTTCCTTTTGTGCCGCAGGATCGTGCACCCCAGCCACGCAACAGACATGGACCCGATTGCACCGTGACCCGTTAACCTTAAATTCGGTGTTTACAACAAAATCCCCGGAGCCCCCCACGGACTGGGGGAACAATTTTTGAGCAAAATTGCAATATTTAGGTTGAAATTTAGCGGCGTTCATCCCATTTTGATCCAAATTTAAATTATATTTTTTGGGTTGATAATGAATCACTTGACTCCCTGACCAAAACGCCCCCCCCCCCCCCCCCCCAGCCAGCTTCGCCCCCCAGCCCCGCCGTCACGTGGTCACACGCGTTCTGGAATTCCAGCCAGCACTGGCATTCCGCCCGCCAGGTGTCGCCCCCTCTCGTGATGGATGATCGCCATTTTCGTAATTAATTTTGCGCCGACCTCAAGGGGGCCGCTCGGTCGCCCCCCGCAGTTCGTGATCTCGCGCATTCCAGCGGTCGGCGGCCGCAGGGGGTGGGGGGTGGGGGCGGTGGGTGCCAGGGGTACCGAGCCATTCCAGGACGAATTAACACCGAACGGAAAACTCAAGAAGTCGAAACGCTCCTAATTGGCCGGCACACGCTCGCGTAAAATTCTAGAACGAAAAAAACGCGTTCGAATTTTCAAATTGACACCTCGTCGCACGTGTGTGTGTGTGTGTGTGTATTTGGAACGCACGCACTAATCTAGAACGCGAGAATGGAACTCGCGCAGTTGTGGAACGCATGCACGTGCGAACAACAACGGAAAAAAGAAAAGAAAAAAACTCGGTTTTGGAACGCGAGCGCGCGGATAAATTTCTAGAACGAATTCGAATTTAAACAACTCGGATTGGTGGAATTTCAGCTTTCGTCGTGGAATATGAATCGCGCGTGTGCTTATATGGAACAAACGCTGCGTTTGTATTGCAAACTTTTAGGATAACAAGTTGTAACTCATAATTACAAGATCTTTTCCTTCCAAAAATTAATACAATATTCAGACATTTGCGAAATTGGTAATGCCATAAGAAATCAAAC
>JAQFYZ010003498.1:0-13275 GCA_034695085.1 Cylindroiulus punctatus | reverse complement strand
TTATGCTTGACAATATTCAGTTTGTTGTTATTCGTGTTAATTTAATTGAAAAGGTCACTGGAAAAGTGCGCCTATACGTGATGAACAAGTGACTGTACCATTATAACTTTGGCGTTTCTCTGCTGTATAATTTTAACTTTTAGATTTACTTCAATAATTTTTTTGCTTTTCATTAATTTTATGAAATGATGGTGCTTATTTGTTCACTGGTATTAATTAAATATGTACTAAAATATTATACAGTTTAACCTTATACTTGTAGTTACTCTTTAATTTGCGATTATTAACTATGATCAAAGTAGTTTTATTGAGTGCATCATTTTCACGTTGAGCCACTGTATATTGGCGACAGCACTGCAAAAAAATCGCCAGTAAATTCATGCAGTATCTGGCAACACTGGCAGTAGCTCTGCCCTAATTTTCTTATTTTTTTAATGCTGCGGTGTGATTGGTCATCCAATTTTCTATAAATTGTTTTTTCCTTAAGTGAAAATTTAAAAAAAAAGAAAACTAAAATTTCACAAAAAATACAATTGAACAGGAAGCATCAACAGGAATTATAACTTTATTTCAAAAGAACGCAGTGCTACATTGTAACAAAGATGGGCATAGGGAAGTGATACATGTCTACAAAATTCTGTTTGCTTCTTTCGGACTGCTGCAAGTGTTACAGATTTCTGAAAAGAGAAGATAAAAACTATAGTCGGCTTAACAAAAAATGAGAAATTCTGACAGCCAGTCAGAGGGATTCCGCTTATTGATAGGTTTCTCCAGGCTATTCCGACCCTATAACAGCAGGTAAAATCAACATGGCTGCCATAGCCATACTAGCCGCGGTGAACGAAGTATTCATGAGCGCTGATCCGTGAACGCTCGGCCGTGGCTCCGAAGCCAATAATGTCGTATGTGCTACCATGGCCCCTGTCATTGATGGGATCTAAACGTTGGATGAACGAATCGCAAACAGGAAATGGCATCGTATTGGTTGAACGGACGCCATTTTTCTCATCTCTCATTGAGTTTACTATAGTCATAGCAATTTGATGGGCTCACTTATTTGAAGTAACTTTGTGATGAGTCTAATGACTGACATTTAATATACTGAATTAACATCATATATAATGTGTTGATTTCCATGCTACTTACACTAAAGTCTTATCGTCTGACGTTACATACTTCATATCACGCGTTTGCTTCTCCGTTGAACAACATGCGAACATCAAGAGAAGTTCGCAAAAGACCGAAGCCTAAAAATAAAAAGGCGTCATCGTGAGGACAATTTGTAAGTTCTATGGACATAAAAGCTACAGTGGCTCACTGTGAAAATGATGCACCCATTGAAACTATACTGTGATCACAGTTAATATTCGTAAATTAAAGAGTAAATATAAGGTGTAACTGAATAATATTGTAGAATGTATTTAATTACATACCAGTGAACAAATATACACCATCATTTCATAAAATTAATGAAAAGATAAAAAATATTAAAGGAAATCTATGTCAAAATTAAAATGATACAGCAAAGAAATGCCAAAGTGAAAATGATACAGTCACTTGTTCATCACGTTATAGGAATCTTTGGGACATTTTACACGCTAAAATATCATGAATCAGTATATCTGTGTATTCTGTTTATTTATTAAGGAAAAGCTTCCATAATTTTGCAATTATTGTTGTTTTTGTGCAAGTGTACATTTCTTCATCTAATTACACAATTATAATAGAAAATTCAACAGACAGATTGCTGAAATGACTCAAAAAAGTAACTCAGCCATACAGAATATCATTGTGAGACATAAAAATAAACCGTCGAATTATTAGTTAAGTAAGGATGAACCCGAAACTGCTATTGATGGGATATTGGTTTTGCAATGGATAATGATTAAACCAAATTTAGTGTTTCTGACGCTTGCTTTGGAGACTAAGGAATGTTTGCATAAGAATATTAACCGTGACATTGTACTAATTAATCATTGGAAAAATAATTTTAATGGCACAGTGGCCAGGAAATAGCTGTCAACAATATCAGATTCCAATGCTTGATGGGTAGAAGAAGAGCACTTGCAAGATGATCTAGAATTTTGAAAAAAAAGGTTTTATTTACTGGTAAATGTAAATTTGTTTTATATTGGGATAAGATGGGCAGTTTTATGTACAATTTGTATGAAGAATGTGGAGTAATGTCAGTTGTGACTGACATTATGTCAGCTGCCAGAACCGAAATCGGCCATTCATCGAAGGCAATATGAACATACACATATATACATCAATTTATTAGGTCAGAATTTAAAGTGTGGAGTATAAAAATCAAATGTTAAATGATGAGTTTGTGCTTTATGATACTGATGACCTAAAACGTACAGCTGACTTTGCCAAGAAATGGTGCCTGTTCCAACAGTTGCAGTCATCAAAACAACACCTTATTATCAGATCTAAGCGAGTTAGAAAACCATTAGGCCAAACTGGAGATATAAATACGAAGACATCCGTTTTTGAAGAAAAATGTCATGTCAGAATAGTACGTGGGACAAGGTTAGTCCTTATTACATAAAAAATTAAAGAAATGTTTTGAAATATTTACATAAATCACCTACACGACGTCAGCAGACAGGAAGGTATGTGAAAGAAATACTGATTCAAAGAATGATTTAGATTTTAGTCGATTTTGGTCGACTGTATCATTATCATTTTGGCGTTTTTTTGCTGTATCATTTTCACTGTGACATTGATTTCCTTCAATATTTTTTTTTCTTCTTTTCATTAATTTAATGAAATGGTGGTGCTTATTTTGTTCACTGGTATGTATGAAATACACCACAATATTGTATACAGCTTCACCGTATAGTTACTCTTTAATTTGCGATTGTGAACTGTGATCACAGTAGTTTTAATGGGTGTATCATTTCCATTGTGAGCCACTGTATGTATTGGCCAAAGGTCCCTTCAGTGAAACAGCTCATTGGAAATTTTCTGCATATCCCTGTAGTAATCTGCACGATAATATTGACTGTACTAACTTGTTTACACTTGGTGAAGCATTTATCGTGATACAACAATTATCTTCAAACTACTGGGACCTACTGAGACCTGAATGACTGGTTTTCAAGATAATTGTTGTAGCGTGATAAACGCTTTACCCTGTGTATGCTATTCTCTTCATAATTTAATGTAGAATATATCGATCCTGAACGTATGAAAATTGAACAGTAGAGAAAGGTCACATTTTCGATGGGTTGAATGAAGTTTGGTCGTATATGTGTCAAATTTTTTTCACCAACGAAACTTCATGCCAAAATCGATAGGTGAAAACGGAAAATGCGTTGGCAGCTCAAAACGGCCACTGGCCATTTTATATGACGTCAAAATTCTGCATCAATTTCGATAACATAGACACATGACCAATGCACGAGCAGCGATAATCCACTTTGTTTTTCCACTTTTTTTACATTCCAGTACGTTACAATTACATGTACCGTATGATCCTACAGTGCGTCATCAATCTATCTGAGACTCTTGAGTATCGTTTCAAAATTCCGCCGTTTTTGTGGTTTTTCAATATTAAATTACGAGAATATTATGCAGATTTGAGGGCGGAGTACGACTGCAATTTATTACTATGGTGATGTTATTTCTAAATTAGTTTGTTTTACGCATTTTGGGAATATGTGAGATTTCCTTTATGTATGTTATGTACAATGGTATTACAATCGATAATGGTGAGCAATAATTACCACAGCAAAAAGTCCAGCACTGGCTCCCAGTCGAATTAGGAAAGTGAAAAAGTCCAATTGACGGCCCACACCCGCCACCTTGACAAAAATGTTGATGCCGTAAATGTGGACGACTTCGCGAATGCCCGGTCGCATAACGTTAGTGAAACTAATCAAATTGTTTACTTAATTGTAGTGCATTTAATGTTTTAAATCATGCAACAAAAGAAATAGTATGATGTGGTACCAATTAATGTCTTACACATAGTCTGGACGTCTTGATACTGTTGTCCTGTTGAGGAACTGGACGTCTAGACGTCTGAACTGATAACTGATATCACACTGTTTCCTTGGATCAATGATGTCGAAATTGCAATCATACATGACTTGAATGTAAAGAAGGCCACCCTTGAAACGAAGAAATGAAAATAACGTCACGTGACATTGCATGAGATGGATTACTCGACCACGAATTGCAGGGTTGCCTAACCAACAACATGGGCCCTCGGTGAAGCTCAATATACAAATGTCTAGTGAAGGAGTCGTTTGCGACCCCATGTTCTTCGGTGTTTTTGTCTTCTCATATCACCAGCTACCTACCCAATGAATTTGTCAATGCTTTACCGGAACACCCTGTATACCGGCCAACACAAAAAGTCCCAATTCATGACTTTTTCAGATACATTTTCGGACTGGGATATTATCAGATTTTCAACAAAGGAATAGGAGCAGCTTTGTTTCCTTCAAAACACCCTCTCACATGATCTCCTGCTGGTTCCTTTAAAATAACGGCAAATTGTGGCAACTCTTTGTTGTGCCTATTGTGTTTAGTGCTTAGGGACAGTCCATTTGACGTCATCAAAGCTGGCCCAGCAATGCCAGCATCTAACCACACAATGCTTAATGTCTTGAGGTGTAACAGGGCACTTAGCTGTGTTACACATTTACATTCGTGTCTTCCATACATATGGTTACGCCTACCAAACAGTACTGTACAAATAAAGCATTTAAGGCTCATCACAAGTGGCATCAAAATCCCAAGAGATTTTGAAATTGGCAACACTGCCACTTTCGGCAGTTGTGCCAATTTCAAAATCTCTTCCCGATCCCCACATTGACTGCACTAAAGATCAATGAGGCTAAAGGTGAGCGGCACCTGTCAGGTGAGGCTAACGTTCCACATTTTCTTTTTTCATCTCCTTTCCCATTTCAAACAAGACTACAGAAATATATATTAATTATAAATTAAAGTAAATATTTGAAATAAAAGTTCATATCATCATTAGCTAGTTCCTGAACAATTTGAAAAAAAAGACATTTCATTTTTATAATTATTTAACAATTTCAAAGTTGGAAAACCACAGAAAAATTAGTTTGTTTTTTTCCGCCATTATATGGCCATTTATGGCCATTATCTAGCCACAATGTACAGTACCAAGGTAACAAAGGTAAACAAAAATGTTTTTTTCGTTTTTTATTAATATCATGTGCATTTACATAATTGTTCAATAGCTGCAATTCTAAAACTCGAGTCCCTCTTTATGTTCACAAAAAATGGTTTTAATATTTTGCTCAGAAATAGATAAAATTGTGGCTGGAATTTTATGGAGGGTGTCCCCAAAGTCACAACGCCACTTGTGATGAGCCTTAATGCATATGAAAAATTTCACCATGCAAATTAAACTGACCGTTCTGATCAGCTCATTGAGCGTGAATGGAATTGCACCAGGTGCTTTGGAGGCCTCTTCAACAATGGTTCCTAATTTGAAGAGTGGACAAAGGGGGTGAAAGGTCGGATGATAGTAATGACCATTCGCCCAGCAATACGTTGCAGAGCCATTGTGGTTGTTTCTAATAAGCAATGATTGACACGAGTAATTACTAAATGGCAAAATTCACAAAATGAAATAATTTTCGCACTTACAAGTTGACTTGAGAAGGGAATCGAGGAAAATGTAATTCATTTTCGATTATTACGGTGACTATCTGCCGTTTGAAGCGCTCCACCAATCTGAAAAGGTGGTGAGAGGTGTTTTTTAAACTATTTTGAGCATACCAATCATAAGAATGAATTCGGGAAAATAAATTCACAACGTTTCCATGACAGTTGATTTAATGTTCACTCTTAGTTTACAGTGGCTGACAAATGTTTTAGGACGATCCAATTATTCCTTATAATAACTTTAGTAAAGGAAATGCCTCAGACCAAATGAGTGAAACATTCCTAATTATATATGCAGTCTTGCTTTTCAATTTGGAGTTTGGTCAAGATCCCATTAAATAAAAACGGCATGGCAAAGGTTTTAGGTCAGTCATTTGTCATTGCCACCTTCATTGGTAAGTACATTATTTTAGCTTTAGTAATCACTAGTTAGTGGTAGTTAGTGATAATGTATTTCATAGTTTGCCTGAAGAATGGCTCCATTTGCTCCAGTTACACTTCGTAAGCGAATAGTGAAAAAGGTAGAGATGGGCATGTCTTACTCCCAAATTTCAAAAGAACTTCTGGTTTCCAAGTCCACTATGGGTTATACAGTGAAGAAATATCGTGAGAATGGGAGCGTCCAAGACAAGTCAAGATCAGGAAGGCCTAGGAGAACAACACCACACAGACAGACTCATTAAAAGGAAATCAATGAGTGATGCGAAAAAAGATGCTGCTGTGATAGCGCGAGAAATTAATGAAGTACTTAACATCAAAATTAGTGGTCGGACTGTTCGAGGACGCTTTTTAGAAGCTGGCTTACTTGCCAGAGTTTCTGTGAAGAAACCTCTAATCAGTAGAAAGAATAGGGTCACTCTTTTGAAGTTTGCCAAAGAGCATCAACACTGGACCAATGGAAGAAAATACTATGGAGTGATGAGAGCAAATTTCTATTGTTTGGAAGTGATGGTCGTTATATCCGTCATCCAAAAGGCCGCAGACATGACCCCAAGTACCAAACCCCAACTAAAACATGAGGGAAGTTCACAAATGGTCTGGGGTGCATTCTCCTTTGATGGAATGGGTCCACTTGTGTCTATTAATGGAATTATGGACCTAGTAGTATACAGAAATATCTTGGACACACACATGTTACCATTTGCGTGTCAGAAAATGCCGAGGGGCTGGCAATTCCAACAGGACAACGATCCAAAGCACACTGCAAAGTCAGTCCAGCAGTGGTTTACATAAAAAAGTTAAGAGTTTTGCAGTGGCCTAGCAAAACAACAGATTTAAATCTAGTAGAACACATCTGGGAAGTTCTTGGGCGTGCAGTGGGCCAAAAAAACACTCCTCGAAGGGTGTCCTGCTTCAAAGTCTTCAGACTTAATGGGAGAAGATTCCAACCGAAACATATCGAAAACTGGTGGGGTCAATGCCTTGCAGAGGTGCTGCTGTGATTGCAGCCAAAGGATGGGCCATCAAATATTAACTTACATGAAGTTATACATGTATTTTTAATTTACTTTGCAATTATAATCAAAAGTGCTGACTGTCCTAAAAACCTTTGCCATGCCATTTTTATTTAATTGGATTAATTTGCATATTTCTTCCCTTGACCAAACTTCAAATTGAAAAGCAAGACTGCATATACACGGTGAGGCAGAAATAGTGGGGAATTGTAGTATCTCCAACATTACTTCATGGAAGGTGATGCTTTTGACCTTATATTGCTAACGGACGTTGGACATTACAATGGACACACAATCTTTGACCTTGGGGTTCATTGTCTAATGCATTCTATGCCCAGATACAAAACTTGTACCCCAAAGTCATATTTATCATGTTGTTAGCAAGGGTCTCATTAGTCAAATTCTGTACATTGTACAAGTGACATTCGATTTATTGACTACAGATCGGCAGCGCAAAACATGTATGAAGCCAATAGGCTGCCCCTGATACAGTTACACTATACGGTATGTATCTGCATTCTGTAACACTTCATGCATTTATACCTGTACTTGTGTCATGCAGATGTGCTGCAGTAAAGCATCACCAACTGTGGTGTACCTGTTTCAGAGGCAGCCAATTGTTCCTCATAAATGTCCTTCACTGTGGAATTCGAGTGAATGTAATTAATGAAGTTGCTTCTGCCTAATGAGACAGACCATTGCAAATAACGTCTTAAATATGACCTGGGGAATTTCTGCAAGGGTTTAGGAATTGGGCAAAGAATGCCCTTGACGATGAACCCCAAGGTCAAAGAATGTGTGTCCATTGGAATGTCCAACGTCCGTTAGCAATATCAGGTCAAAAGCATCACCTTCCATGTAGTAATGTTGGAGATAGTACAATTCCCCACTATTTCTGCCTCACCCGGTATAATTAGTAATGTTTCACTCATTTGGGACTGAGGCTATAGCATTTCGTTCACAAAAGTTATAAGGAATAATTGGATCGTCCTAAAACATTTGTCAGCCACTGAATATAAAAATTTGAAACCTAATTGGAACTGCTACCAAGTTTCCTCAAAATAGGAACGGATCTTATTATACTGTATATACATTAATTTTTGTATTAAAATTAGCATTAAGTCTTTTTTTTGTGTGTCTTATTTTTCATGTATACAACAATCTTCAATAGGCATAAAACGTATCGAAACACTACACTGTATGGTAATTGCTGTTCACGAGTGCTGCACACGTTTTGAATTTGGACCAATGGGCTATTTCAATTAAAGCCAAAATGACCCTCTCGATTTTAGAACCTAATGCCCTTTGGTTGGGTCTCTGGTTGACAACATGTGGCCCTTTCACCCACACATTCGTAATCAAATGTTATTTTTAGCCCATGTGGTGCAATAAATATTTTACGTCTTCTATTAAGACTTTTTACGCCTGGAATATAACCGATGTACTTAAATCCTTATCATTAACTCGTGAACAGCAATTATTATTCTGTTTCTATACTTTCTGTGCATATACTGTACATTTATTCATGCACATATAAATCTGCAAATATAAATTTATTCGTGTACACATATGATGACAGTCGTAGTGGTCCACATACGGAATGGACTGGGGGACAGCCAATCAGAGAGGTTCAGCGTATAGATTTGGTTTTCCAGCACAGGAAATGGGAAAGTAAACAAGGCAGTCATGAAGTTGAGGGGAGAAACTGAACTGTTGACATAAGCAGCGGAAATGGCATGGCAAGACTGATATTCGAAATCGGTTTTTCCATCATACTTGTCAATTGAACTCCCCAGTTTATTCTGTAAATATCCTAGTTTGCATAAATTAATACACTTATAGTTTTCAAACTTGTTTACTGTTCTTGAATTTCCTCCTTCTGCGTGCACCAGCCCTTGATTTCACAAGTGTGGGTCAACTCAGGATGACCCGAAAATTTGCTGGGATAAACGGGAACACAGTTCCCAGTACGATCACCTATTGAAAGAAAAATTAATTATCAGCAAATGCTTTATACAGCAAGTGATAGTATTAAATTATCACAAAATGGCGATTTTAATGCTACCCCATGTCACGCGCATTCCCACGTGTCATGTTTCCCTCGACTACAATTGTATTTGCAACCCATTGTAGACCATGGTAAAATATGAAGCTTAATGTGGCTGGTAAACGTGGCTTTATGGGAGATTGTCCAGGTTGAGTCGGAGAATCTCCTATATTCTCCACAAGACTACCGTGAGGTCGAATAGTGGCGTGTGAGGGAAACTAGGTCGGACCGCTGTAAGAGAGAACCAGATAGGGCAGTAGTCCGTCCTTGGTGGGGAGCACGGACTGTTCTTGACTGGGGTCGGATGACGAACCTGGTCTTGCTTCGCTAGACGTGGTCGGGTGACCGATGCGTCTCTGGGCGGCCGGCCGATGGGACGTCAGAGATGGTGGATGTTGTGTCCAGAACTGCTATCATCGCAGTTCCTCCGATAGAACATCAGACCTGTATGAGGTCGGGGAGGACGTAGTCGGCCTCGGAAACTTCGTATGGCACTGAGATTCTTCCTCCTGGTCAATGTTGTCTTCCGACTCTTCTGCTGGTTCAACTTCGATGAGCTGGGCGCGAACCTTTTTTCCATGTCCTTGGTTAGGACATGAGGCTGTGGTCACGTTCTTCATATCACAACGGGACCCGTTGTTGCTATAGTCCGATTTGTTGGACGGTGGACGGTGGTCGGGGCTGCCTGCGCTCGTGTCAGTTCTGCGTGTCGGACATGGAAGGTTGCGTGTTTCATCTTTGTAGACGTATTTCCATCGGCCGCTATCATGAAAACGGTCTTCTTGTCAGCAAGCAGCGGCGCGGAGTTGTTGAATTGTTCGGAAATCCCGACGTGACAGCGTATCCTTAATGCTCATGTGAAGGGCATTGTAGAAATACGTAACTTGTTGGCTCTCCGGTAGAGGGTCTTCTAGTGTCTGGAAAATGTCTACCATGTGGTTGTAGATGTCCCCGACTTGCTGGTTGTCTCGTTGGAACATAGCATGTAATATGGCACCGAGAGCGGAGTCTCTTGTTTATAATAATGTTCCCGCAGTTAAGTCATACCTTCTTCCACCGTCCTGAGTTGTGGAACTAAGTTGGCCCACCATCCGCTTACATCACCACCCAGTAAGAGCATAATAGCCTTGAGAGTTTGTTGCTGTAGTAGGCGTCCAAAACGGAGGCTTGCCATCCTGTGAAGTCGGACCGTCTGTCGTTGAATACCCCAATTCTGTTGAACAGCTTGGCGACATCATATGAATCCATCTTTTCAGAATTGTGGCGAAGTTCACGGAACGTCGGTGTCGGGGTGGGTGTTTCTTCTTGTTGGGTGTCCGTGGGTCGGGGCACCGGCGTCGGTGCTGGAGGAATGGCTGGCAGAGTATCGGCTGCGACTCTTGCTGCTGCACGCCGGGCGGTGGCTGCGTACCTTTCTTCGATGGAGTCTAACTGAATTGACGATGGTGGAGTTGGTGAAGTCGTTGCTAGGTAAGGAGGCCACGAATGTGGAGAAAGAGTCCAACGGATTGATAAGCGGCACTGATGTAGTCAGGACCATAGCTGAGGGGGCCATCACACTGGTTGAAGGATTATTTGGTTGCTGGACGGGAGCAGTGTCCATCCGACTGGCATGTCAAAGACATTCCCTAAGCGTGTCCGTAATGACATGGGTTCCGGCGAGGTCCATCCGCTCGTGCGCAAGTCATTGCGAAGTCGGGAGATGACCTGGTCTTGATGTGCAGCCTGAGACTCGAGAAAACTGGTCTGTAGTTTGGTCTGTTCTGCCATCTGTCGGAACTTGATGTGCACAGAGTTGATGAAATTCGCTAGTAGTGGGTTGGAACTTCTCAGGAGTCGGACCTCCTCTGGAAAAAACGGCAGGTCGATCGAAGCGCACTGCGCTTCAGGTTGCGGCTGGGCTGATGAGATGTGTATTGTACCTTGGTTCGAATGGCGAGATCCTGACCAAGACTTGTGTGAATGTCGTGATGATGGACCTCGCAACCTGGAGGATCATGACTCTGGGTGAGGTGGTCGCCCTGCGATGTCGGACGTCGCCGAGCCACCGGAGTGACTGTGGTCGGAGGCCTCTTGGAAACTTGACTTTGAAACCTGGCATCATGGTCCGAGCGGGCTTGTTGCTGTTGTGGAACGTTTTTTCTCGACCTGGTATGAGGTGGAGTCTGGACGTTTTCTTCTACGGGCTTGTTGCGCAGCATGCCAGCGTCGCGATCTGGGACACGGAAAATGTCTTGAGTACTGCTTGATTGATGAGTGTCGGTTGCACACTGGTAGTTGTGGTCGAGGACACAGGAAGTGTTCGAGCACTGTTGGGCGCCAGTTATGGGAGATTGTCCAAGTTAAGTCGGAGAGTCTCTTATCTTCTCCACGAGACTACCGTGAGGTCGGATAGTAGTGTGTGAGGGAATATAGTTCAAGACGCTGTACAGTCAAAAGAATATCTGCACAGTCAAAAGAATATTTTATGCGTATGGTCTGCAGAACGTTGTGCAGAATTCTCCATAGATTTGGTGCCTTTTTCTGCAGAAATATTTCTGCAAACATATGGTGCAAGATTTGTTCTGCGTAATATTTCCTGCACAAAGAATTGTTCACATGAAAAACTAAATATTAAAAACTCTAGCCAACAGGTACAATGGCATCACAGGCAGATACCCTACCACTGGGCCATCTGGTACTTCACAACAACAGAGTAGTAATAAGGACATTTTACAATGGGCATGGAAATATTCGCTGGTACAAAAAAACAATGTTATGCAAATATGTACAAGTATCCATAAAAATTAATATTTTCCTTATAACACTACCTAGCTGTGAAGTTCCAGATGGCTCAGTAATATGGTCCCTGCCTGCATGCAATGCCATTGTACCTAGTATCGATTCCCACCAAAATTTGGAATTGTTTTTTGTGAATTTACGTTTGCCAGATTGTAACGTCTGACAAATTAGTCTCATATTGACCAATAATAATGCTGCAGTTTCCTGTAGGCCTGAGTTTGTTTTTTAATTATTTAATTTTTCATTTTAACATCACTTTCTGCAGAAAAAGGCGCAGCTCTGTGCAGAATTTTTCAGAACTTCTGCATAACATTTTCTGCAGGATTCTGCAGGGAAAATTCGCATGGGTGTTACGTTGCACACCTGAAATACAATTCAAGTCTGCTTCGTTTACACATAATAGAGTAATAACGAATCACCCCGATTACCGCAAAGAATAAAAGTATTTTTCACTGATAAAACCATCCGAACCCGTTATATTTGCTATTTGATTTGCCTTTCCCTGTAAACAAAGTCGTATTGTGGGATAGGGAAGGGATATTGAGTAATTGAGTAATGAGTAATTGAGTAATTGAGTAATGGGGATGCCTTCGGGGGTTGCAGCTATACAAGACCTCAATTTTACTTCAAATTTTCTTTTACTCGTAATTCAAGGCGGATATAAGAAGCCTCCTTAGATGTAGACAAATGAGCAGCCATATTTTCTGTATGAGCGAAAATTATTTGCCAAAAAATCTCAAAAAAGTAAACCGGTTCTTGTAAAATTTTGCAAAGAAATGCACTGGCTTTGGAAATTTTTTTTACAAAAAATGAAATTTTGCCAGTTTATTTTTTTTTGGTTTACACTGCAGTTCCACGCCCACCCTACCCCCAATGGACCGTGGCTGACCCGCCCCTGGCCCTAACAGCAAATACGAGAGTTGAGTTCCAGTACCGTTTTTAGCATACGTCTCGTTTAAGGGAGGACACGGATCACGATTTCTCGGATTGCAATACGACGATGGCATGGTCGGCTCCTAAAGATGTAAAAAGAGTCAGGTCTGAAATAATTACAGGTTCTACATTCATTAACATCATTTCACTGCTTTCGGAAAGTTTCAGATGCCATGCTTGTTAGACATTTTAACAGCATGAGTCATAAATGTACCCCCCTGAAAGTTGCATGTGCAAATGTTGAAAAAGTTGTACATGTATTAAAAGTGTGATCTAAGTCATAACCTGGGGTGAACAGGGGGCGCAAGTCACTTCTTATCATTAGAAGCGTGCAACCACATGTTGACATTCACCACACGTTTTTGCTTGGAATTTAACATGGCTAGCGCATCTTATTGTCTGTGC
>JAQFYZ010003497.1:0-13280 GCA_034695085.1 Cylindroiulus punctatus | reverse complement strand
GCGATTACTTTAGCCTAGTTGCGTACAATCAATGGACTTTCACCGACTGAACAAACATGGAAGCACTAATCGATAAGTAACATATCTCCGATTAGCTGACCTCTAGTAATATTTACAGATAAATATTACACAAACAACGAAATCACCCAATGAGTATCTTTATGAATACAAAATTCAATTCTGCCCATCATCATCATCATCTCAATTTTCGTGCAGTTACAAAATTCATTTGTGTAACTGCTATCACACAATCACTATTATCATTGGACTGGACAGCCATCACATAGCCAATTATTCAGGGTTCCCCAGAAATTCAAGTTTCAAAAATTTCCCTGACCATTAAGGCTGCTCGAAAGTGATTTTTCGAACCTAATTTTGGACAGATATGATAATTTCAAATGAAAGTAAATGTTTAAATTCAAAGTTTATAGCGATAGTAAGTTCCTGTACTATATAAAATGAAAAGAAATTTCGTTTTTAGAATTGTTCCAAATTCTAGATCCCACGTATTCAAATTCAGACGGCAGGTGCTGCCATCTATCGCCCATAAAGCGAAATAAAAAGGTCGAGTATAGAATTATCGTTTTTATTAATAGCAAATGCATTTCCATAATTTTTCAATAGTCCCATCCCAAAAACGCCAGTCCCTCTTAATGTTAACAAAAAATTATTTTAATATGTTGACCAGGAAAGCAGAAATTGGGTTTCGAAATTATGTGCAGGGTGACCCCAAAGTCACAACGCACTTTCGAGCAATGTAAAAAATTCGCATTCATTGTTTATAAACACGCAAATCTGAAACTGAACCAGCAATGGAGCCTATATTTTAACGAAAAGCTTCCAATTTAGATTAGTTTTGTTGAAATTCAAAACATGTCATTACTGATCACTTCCAGACTTCCATATGAAGAGATGCGTTAAATTTCCAGACTTTCATAAAATAAACCAACATCCCTGACTTTTCCATATTGTCCAGGTCAGGGGGCCTGAACCATGTTACATATTCTTTTTTTATTTTTAAAAAAATAATAAAAAAATATCCAACGATAGAGTTTAATTTCCATGGGCATAATTTCAGCCTCGTCGTTACCCCCAACTGGGTGTGCACGTGTTTGTTGGACGACCCCCTCGCAGCCAGACGACTTGACCTCCGACCCCCCACCGAGGAGCGTCTTTAGGGTGACCCCCGGGGGTCCCTTACAGCGCAGCTCGCAGCGACCCCCAGCGGTCAGACTGAGGGGTGGGAGGTCAAAGGGGGCCACCAAATTCCAGCGTCAATTAGCACCCCCTAAGAGTGCCAGAGGGGCCCAGAAAAGTACGTACCCTCTGACCCCATGACGCCCTTGGCCCCTCATCGTGGTTAGGTCTTTTATCGTTTACAACGAGGTCCGACTTGCTAACTGCTAATTGTTAACAGCTAAGGGGGTCAACGTCGTTTTGTCGCACTTTTTGTCCTTTTGTCCAAATCCACCCCTCACAAATAAACAACGTTGTTAGGCCTTCAGCCACCCCCCACCCCCCATGGGGCGGAAAGGAATGTCGAGGAATTCCGAGAATTTGACATCATCTCCTTAAATTCCTTTGGAAAAAAACAGACATAAATACCATTTTACCGAAAAAATGTTAAAAAAAACAACGAAACAATAACCACAACAAAATTATTTGACTTTCCAGAAAAGGATTTTGGGAAATGTCACAAATTCCCCAAATGAGCAAAAAAAAATTATTTGAGGGTTCATACTCAAATTTACAAAATCATTTCCATGACTTTCCCTGACAACCCGAGTAAATTTCCCTGACTTATAAATCGTGTAGAGAATTTTTTTAAACCTGCTCATGAGAAAAATATAATGTTTATTAATATCAACTTTTGGAAATGGTCAGCAGAAATCCCAAAATAATTAATAAACATGTAAAAAATTATCTTTTATTATTTTTTAGGTTATTTTTTGGGATGGAATTTATTTTTCAATTTTATTTTGTTGGAAAAACTTATTTTCCCTGACTTTCCCTGACAACCCGAGTAAATTTCCCTGACTCGTGTAGAATCGTGAATCGTGTAGAAAATTTTTTTAAACCTGCTCATGAGAAATATATAATGTTAATTAATATCAACTTTTGGAAATGGTCAGCAGAAATCTCAAAATAATTAATAAACATGTTAAAAATTATTTTTTTGGGTATTTTTTGGGATAGAATTTATTTATCAATTTTATTTTGTTGAAAAAACTGTAATTTTCCCTGACTTTCCCTGATTTTACAACAAAAAACGTAGTTTTCCCTGACTCTCCCTGACCATTTTGCTCTTCCCTGACTTTCCAGGTGCGTATGAATCCTGCAATGGCATGGCATCAACTCGACTCAGCTGATGCCCGGGGGTGTATTGAATTGAATTGAAGTCGAAAAGGGGATGAAATCCAAGATGGCGTCCTCCACAGTAGCAAATTCGGCGTTAAATTAACGAGTTTCTTATCGCATTTTAAAATCGCGTTATAAAAGTCTGAGCAAAAATGTCGGCGTCGGTGCATTGATCCGCAGGAATGCGATTGTTTCTCGATGATAAAAACTTTTACCAAAACTTAGCACTGTGCGTTGGCGGAGTATGACGTCACTATCGACAAAGTGGTAACCCTATCAAGGGTGAAATAAAAGCCAAACTTTGAAAATGATCGTGTCGGGTGAACTTCGGGATTAGGTTACCCGATTTCACAGAAGCCAGTTGAGGCCACCCATTAAGGTTATCCTCCATGGTGCAACTAAGTGCGACTCAATTCAATTCAATACGACCATAGTGATACATAGTGAGCACCCGAGGTGCCATCTGGTGTAGGGCATATTTACTCTAGTACGAAAATATTTCAACGAAAAGTAAAGACAAACTTGTATGTGCCTTGTTTCGTAAAACAAATTCAGAATATCAGTTTTATAACGAAAAGTTGTATAACATTATTACCTATTAAATTTATTATTATAATTAATTTTATTTCAATGTCATATATTATAAAATTAATAAAATTAATATAGAAATTTGAAGTTAATTTCAATTTATTAAAAATTATTGCGATTAAATTTATTAATATGATTAATTTTGTTTCAATGTCATACATTATAAAATTAATAAAATTATATAAAATTGATATAGAAATTTTAAGTTAATTAATTTAAATTTATTAAAATTATTGCAATTAAATTTATTATTATTTACAAAATTATCAAATGTTTTATAAAATTATTCTCAAAATAGGACCATATCATTTTCAGTTGTTCGAATACAGTAGTTTAATTTTCGTTTTTAAGCTCACCTATTTTGTCACCGGTCAATAAAAAAAATAATAACATTAAAAATAATAGTACTGCTATAATTAAACTTCTTAATTTCTTCCCATAGTTGTTCGTCGTCGTTTCTTAAAATCCACTTACATTTACTACTAAAGCGCAAAATACTGTCATTACACAGTCACAACAGTAAAATGAAACTTTTTCGTTTGTTAGTCGAAAATTTCAAATAAATGCGAACAAATTATTGAAGTTCATCAATAACGTAACGTTGTACTTTATTCTTTTCATTGTATTTTTAATTAATTTAATATCATATTTTCATTTTATAATATAAATTACAGTTAATAGGATATAAAATAATATTAATTAATTAAAATTTTAAAAATTAATTTTTTTTATATTTTTATACTATATTAATTTATATTTTAATTTTATATTTGAATTATCTCATAAATAGACGGACAGATGGCGCTGTTCACAGTGGCGCTTTCCAAACCCTATTTGAAATTCCCAATTTAAAAAATATATATTTTTTTTTTTTTTTTGGTATTAACGAGTTTGCAGGAGCTCCACTCGGTAAGGGGTCGCCCCTATGAGCCCCCTATGAACCCCTATGAATAATCTCACCGCAGCTCGACCTCTGACCTCGAACGCTCCCCTATTTTCTAGGTACGTTTTTCAACCCTCGTCGTTGCAGCAACTTTCCCAACCTTTAAAGGGTACATTTTGAATTTCCTTACATTTAAAAAAAAAGTTTAAAAAAACTGCAACCTCCATTTAGGTTCAGTTCCGTGGCCTAGGGGTGCAATCGTTTTGCAGTTCACTTAGGGGCCCCCAAAAAACCAAAAAAAAACAGCTTTTTTATAAATGAAACATGCAGCAAACGGTGGTTGAAATTTCACCGAAATAACCCTCGTCAAATGCTATTGGGATGAAATTTTATTCTAAAAATGTCTACCAATTCCAAGTGTGTTAAACTGTTCAATGCATAAACGAAATACATGTAGTTAAAGTTTTATAAGACACACCTGAATAATTTACACAAACGGTTTTCCTAAATTTGGCAAATCGGACTTTGGTAACCAAATTCATTCGCTTTTCGTTAATGCGAGTGTTTTTTCCAAATATTAACAAAACTAATTCTGCAAAACGATCAGTTTACATGTCATAATAAGCCTAAAATTGTCTTTTTTTGTTGTTGTTTTTTCTTCAAAAATTAGCGTCAGTTGTTACGATTGTAGAAACAAATTTAAGAAACCTTTTCTAAATTTAGGCAATAACTTTCTTAACAAATGTTTCTGCTTGTATTTAAATAAAAACTTTCTTAAAAATGTGTTGCGTACTATGTTTCCTTATAAGCAAGAAACAATTTTAAGAAACTTGTCTTCAAATTTAGCCATTGCTGTTTCTTAAAATATGTTTATTCTAAAACAAGTGCATAAATTTAAAACATGTTTTTAAATGTGTTGCATAAATTATGTTTCCTCGTAATTTAAGAAACTTTTTTTTTAAATTTAAGCAATAACGAAGCAATATGTTTCTGCTTGCATTTAAATAAAAAGTTTCTTAAACATTTGTTGCGTACATTACATTTCCTTATAAACAAGAAACAATTTTAGACACTTTTTTTCAAATTTTAGGCATTGCATGTTAGGATAAAACATGTTTATCCTAAAAAAACTGCTTAAATTTAAAACATGTTTCTTAAATGTGTTGCTTAAATTATGTTTCCTTTTAATTTAAGAATCTGTTTTTTAAATGTAGGTAATAATGTTTCTTAAAAAATGTTTCTGTTTGCATTTAAATAAAAACGTTTCTTAACTTTGTTGCTTAACGCCAAAATTAGACAGAAGTGGACAGGAAGCACAAGACAAAATTAACAAAAAATTAACTCCACCATTAGACAAAAAATTACGAGTGGACAGGAAGAATAAAATAAAATTAACAAAAAAATTAACTCCACAATTAGACAACAAATTACGAGTGGACATGAAGCATTACGTGTGACGTGTTGTGTCATGACCTTATGGCCGGACGAGGGTCGTTCGCCAAATCCATTCGCACTTCGATTGAGTAGGAACGACTGGTTTACATGCAGATGATAACGTGCTTTTCCTTTTTTTTTTTCTCGGGGGCTAATTTTTCATTCCTTTTCAAACTTTTTTCAATTTTATTACCGGCAACATCTAGTCGCACATTTGATGAAACTGGTTGTGCAGTCTATTTTTTTGTTGTTGTTTCTTACTCGTATTGAGTGTTGCCGACATCGGTTTCAAATAGGTCCGCATTTTTACGGACCACCGAATCTCGTTTTGAAATCCCTGATAATTGGACGCCCCCCTAAGACCCCCTTAACCCCCCTCGTGCTCAGGAATGCGTGAAATTTCCCGCGATTAATTCGACGAGAGCCGTTGACGATTTCAAATAAAACAATAGGCTGCGCAGGGGCTGCTCATAAACGACCCCCCTCGATGACAGTGCTGTATGACGTCATTTTTTGGCAGTTTTCGAACTCCCCCCACTGGTCATCTATTGTTTGACCTTTTTTCAAAAATGAGAAGAGTACATTTTATTTTATATGTTATAATTTTGTATGTATTATAATTTACACGTAATAATTTTATATGCTAAAATACTTGATACGTTAAGTATTTTATATGTTCCCTAAGGACTGGAAAACCTGGAAAAGTCAGGGAAGTTGAAAAGGCTTGGAAAAGTCAGGGAAATTGACACATTTCTTGACAGTAAACGTCAAGAAACACAGCTATCGAATGAAGCCAGCAATTGTGCGGAGGTGTCAATAATGACGTTTTTAAATTTGAACAAATTGATATAAATTTGAAGGTTTTTATTAAAATACTGCATGTGCTCCATTACTGGTTCCTTTTGAAATTTGCGTGAACTTCGTGTTATTTACATGTACAGTGTATAAACGATGAACTATGAGTATGGCATTTTCAGGGTTCATACGCACCTGGAAAGTCAGGGAAGAGCAAAATGGTCAGGGAGAGTCAGGGAAAACTACGTTTTTTGCTGTAAGATCAGGGAAAGTCAGGGGAAGTCAGGGAAAGTCAGGGAAAATAAGTTTTCTCAACAAAATAAAATTGAAAAATAAATTCCATCCCAAAACATACCATAAAAAATAATTTTTTACATGTTTATTTATTATTTTGAGATTTCCGCAGACCATTTCCAAAAGCTGATATTAATAAACATTATATTTTTCTCATGAGTAGGTTTAAAAACATTTTCTACACGATTTAGAAGTCAGGGAAATTGACTCGGGTTGTCAGGGAAAGTCAGGGAAATGATTTTGTAAATTTGATTATGAACCCTGATTTTATACATCGATGACTGTCCTATTTTCGCATTTTGCATGGTCAGGGACATTTTTGTAAAACCTGGAAAAGTCAGGGAAAAATTAGGGAAGTTGAAATTGAATTTCTGGCGGGATCCTGAACTGCCAAATGACTGACCGACCAAAAAAGTTGTAACTGTTTGTGAAGATGAGAATTTTATCTCTTAAAAATTAGGTCACAAATGATGAAATTTGATCGAAAAACTTAGTTAAAAAATGCAATATGAAAATATGAAAAATGGTTAATTTTAGCCAAAAAAAATATCGACTGGTCATTTTGTATTTGTGTGGTCCTAAGATGATGATAACGTCACAACGTCCCTATCTGTATATTGACGTTGACACTGAAAGAACCATGGCATCTGTGACTTCGAGTGTATTGAATTGAATTGATTTGAATGAACATTTTTATTAATTCGTGGCTGTCCCCTGTCCCGGTTGTTTAGTTTGTCATCGGTGGGTTCAATCTGCCCCCAGCTATAGTCCCGTGTCCAGTGGACCCCCTTAGACCCCTTACCCCCCTCAGTCCCTCCCTATTTTTATCCCCTCTTTTCTTTCGTTTTTGGCGTGAGAAAAACTTCTGCTCTCCTGTTTTGTCACTCGGCTGCATCGGGTAGCCATACACGTTATAATACACAGTCGCTTTTTTTGCGAAATAGCCCAGCACAGAATAAAGAAAACACGAAATGGTGAAAAAACATGATGTGTTTGGGGACGCCTGGGAAAATTAGGCGATCAATGACAAAAGGAGTTGCTTGGAAAATCGCGACTACTGGGCCCTGGTTCGTAAAAAAAAACATGAGGAAAAAAATGGGGAAAATTGAAAAACATGAGGAGCATGAAGAGTTGGGGAGTTTTAGGGAAGTTTTCGAAGAGTACCGTTTCATCTCCCTTGACAACGACACCTCAACTCCTCGTAGCTCTTCCTCAAATTCATCAAATCCTCACGCTAAATTTTATGACATTTACCACTAATTGCTCAAAAGCATGAGGAGTTGATGCATCAGTGGATAGGTGTGAGGAGTTGAGGTTTTCCAGATTCCTAACCTGGTATCTTCTGTCACGTGACAATGGCGACGTCAACTCCTCAACTTCGGCAATTCTTCACGTTCATTTTTTATCAACTTGGGATCTGTTTCATAAAAAATGAAGAGTGAGGAGCTGAGGGGTGCCTGTGAGGAGTTTAGGTTACCCGCTTTCCTATACGAGTAGCATTCCATGTCCCGTGACGTGGGAGCCTCAACTCCTCGCGGCTGTGCCTCTGATTCCTCAACTCCTCATTTTTACGACATCGGGCCTTATTTCATAAAAAACAATGAGGAGTACGAGGAGCTGATTAATACCTGCCAGTTGAGATTATCAAATGTCATTTTACACCTACAGCGTAAGTGTCTCGACGGTGTAAACCTCAACTCCTCGCAGATGCCCCTCAGATTCATCAACTCCTCACGCTCATTTTCATGAAATTGGCATGAAAATGAGCAAAATTATGTCCAAAATTAAGCCCAAAATTAGGCAATAAATGACCAGTGGACAGGAAGCATAACTGATTATGAAGACGTCGAGGGCCGTTCATAAAGGTCGCGACCCTAATTCGGTGTCACCCCAAATAAGTTACTTAGGGGTTTCATTGTTGGAGTCCTTTTGTTCCTCATGAATGCACCACTATGGAAGGCGGTGCATTGTGGGAAATGGTGCTGGTAGCACTTCCGGCGACCCACACGTGTTACGCCCCAAATTGGACGACGTTTCCATAATGGCCGACGACGTGACCCCTGACCTCCTCGCTTTGTTCCGCGCCACCACTTCCGCATAATTGCCGGAAACTGAATCTTCGGAAATCAAAACGACTCGTGTCGTTATCGTCGCACTTAATTCGGATTAAAGGCAGCTGCGAAATTTCAATCCTTTCTGCTTTAATAGCTTTCTGGGCTTAATAACGACAATAAAAAAAATGGTCGATCACGCGTGGGTGCGGCCATCTTGTTTTTAATTTTTTAAATTTTTTTTTTTCCAATTTGAAATGTTAATTTCGCTTCCTCATTCGCCTACACTTTCTCCAGTGTAGTCACGTCCAAAAATGGCGTTAGTTTCGCTAATTTAAGAGCAATTTGTTAATGATTCGAGGAAAATCACTCGTCGGGGGAATTTGTGAACGACCCTCCGGGCGGAGACCAGGAACCGGTGTAAGAACGTGGTGGGCGTGGCTAGTGACGTCATTGGGCGCGTGCCAATGTTCGACAACAAGGGCTTCGAATCTGGCCAATGAGCGTCATGCGCTCAGCTGGGTCCAACTTTTAATATCCTAACCTTCCTATTTTGACACAAATCCTGTTACCCCACACCTGGAAAAGTCAGGGAAGATTCATTTATTTTATTAAAGTCAGGGAAATTAAAACAAATTTCTGAAAGTCGAGACAACTGAAGTAGATGTCAATTGAAGCCAGCAATTCTGTTGAAGACATCGATAACGAAATTTAAAATTTGACAAATTAATGTTAATTGAAGCTTTTTATTTAAATTTGTGCTTTTGAAATTTGCGTTAACCTCACGTTCATGATCAATGAACAATTAATATGGCATTGACACATGTGATATTTTCGCATTTGTAATGGCCAACGACATGTATTGAAAACCTGGAAAAGTCAGGGAAAAGTCATGGAACTTGAAAATTAAATTTTGTTATAAATTGTACTAGAATTGTTTCCTCCAACGCAGAAAATTCTGAATGTTCTTATCCTAAATGCTGTTTCGCAGCCTAAGTCATGTTTTTTTTGCACAATGGGCTGTGATGGCACGCGTTTGGGCGCAGACTGCCACCTCGGAAAACGTCCAATGATAGCCAGGCCCCAGTCGTGGGAATGAGTCTGTCCATCTTGGTTCTTATCATACATGTAAATGCTTTTTTGCACATTTGGCTTCCAATTGAATACAGAATCCTGAAAATGAAGGCATTTTTTGTGCAATTTAGTACTCGTGTCGGCCCCCGTGATGGCACGCGGCTGGGCGCAGACTGGCACCTCGGAAAACGAGCCCCAGTCGTGGGAATGAGTCCGTCCATCTTGTTTTTGGATGAACCCCTGGCTGGTGAGAACGAGGTCCTCCAGGGGCCTCCAGTAATGGCGTCCAAAAAAAAGCAGAGGGTGCAAATGGGGGCATTACGCAACACAACCCCAACCCCCCCTGGCGGTCATTCGATACTCGTGTGCTATCACATCAACTTCGAGCGTAGGTCAATGGGCCAATTTTGGAGTCTCAGAACACAATTTTGTTTTGATTTTTGTGCTCGATTTATCCCTACTGGACGAAGGGACACACTGATAGGCGCCATCTTGTTTTTTCCAAAAATAAATGTGTGACCTCGGTATTTGGTGCTTTAAATATCCACGATTTGACACGATGAATCATTTAATTAAACGTGTTGGCCTCTTATAGTTGCAGCCGACATTTGTCATGTTTTCGATACGTGTAATAGTGGGAGAAAACGGCGGCCATTTTTAATTTTTTTTTTTTTATAAAATAGTTTGTTGCTAAAATTAGGCCGTTGAGCTCGGCTGGCTGCTTCCGAACAATGCTCGTTCGGATTGAATTTAGTAACCCGATTAGAGGTAATCAACGCCTATTGTTGTTCGGCCTCGTGTCCTCTATTAATAGCCGGGGTCAGCTGACCTACGCGTAGAACACAGCCGCCGCCATCTTGGATCTTCCGATAACGAAAATGCATACTGTATTTCTTGAAAAATGTTTCTTAAATTATAAGGAAACCTAGCCAATGTATATAAGAAACAATTGGTAAGAAAGATTATTGTCAAAATTTAAAAAAAGTTTCTTAAAATTGTTTATTAAATGTTTCTTAGTTTTGGTCTTAAGTTGGTTTTCCTCATTTTTCCGACCCTTCCCCACGTGCCAATCTCTTACTTTTCTTAAGTATGATTTTTTTAAGTATGATTTTCTTAAGAATAATTTTCTTAAGAATAATTTTCTTAAGAATAATTTTCTTAAGTATGATTTTCTTAAGTAAGATTTTCTTAAGTATGATTTTTTTAAGTATGATTTTCTTAAGAATAATTTTCTTAAGTATGATTTTCTTAAGTATAATGTTTTTAATTATGATTTTCTTAAGTATAATGTTTTTAAGTATGATTTTCTTAAGAATAATTTTATTAAGAATAATTTTCTTAAGAATAATTTTCTTAAATATGATATTCTTAAGTATAATGTTTTTAAGTATGATTTTCTTAAGAATAATTTTCTTAAGTATGAATTTCTTAAGTATAATTTCCTTAAGTATGATCAGCGCCACCCAGGGGAAAAAGTGCAGGCAAAGATGTCTGCTGGCAAGAGCGCCGTCAGAAAATCCCTAGTGTGTATCTGGCAACACTGGCTGTAGCTCCGCCCTACTTTCCTTAACGCCGCGATATCATTACCTTACGTCACCTTCCCCTAATTTTCACTAATTTATAGCCTCAAGAGAAACTTAAGAAAAAAAATTAAGTCCAAAATTAGACAAAAATCACGAGTGGACAGCAAGCATTACTGTATTATTCGATCTTAGTATACGATTTGTGTTCCTGGTGAGGTGACCTCGCATTTAGGGGTTTGACCCCCTAAGCATCTGAATGGTGCTTGATCCCCTGTTGAGCAACAGATGGGGGACGCGTGAGAAAAGTTGTCCTCGGTGGCGCTGCTGTCGTGTCCTTGGGAGGAATAAGGTGATTAACACTGTTCAGGGGAAAAAGGGTTGGGTTAAGGGGGAGCGGACATGCAGCAGGACCGCTTTTTTTAAGAAAATAAAAAAAAAATCTCGAATAAACACCGGGGTTGGTTTTTCATCCGAATGTATGGGCCTACTAGGGCAGCCATCTTGGATTCCAAAATCACCGGTTTTGAGGCTTAAGGGGCTTAAGGGGGGGCGCACCAGGAACCCAACCCAGTTTATAACCAGGACGAGACATCCAATAATCATGCCATGTATTATTCACACTACTACGAGTAGTATTCAATTCAATTCAATGCGATGTAATACCCGCAGTCATGCTTCCTGTCCACTCGTAATTTTTGTCTAATTTAAGTCTTAATTTCTTCATAATTTTATCTTAAGACAAAAATTACCGAAAATTAGGGGAAGATTACATCACGCAATCATGTCGCGGCATTAAAAAAATTAAGAAAATTAGGGCGGAGCTGCAGGTAGAAAATCCCCAGTAAATGCACGCAGTATCTGCCAACACTGGCTGTAGCTCCGCCCCAATTTTCTTAATTTTTGTAACGCCGCGATACGATTGGCCCGAAGCGGAGCAGAACTCTACTCGTAATTTTCTCCAAATTTTCTGTCATTTTTTGCCTTAAGAGAAAATTAGCGAACACATTAAGTCCAAAATTAGACAAAAATTACAAGTGGACAACCATAAGAGTAGACTCCATGTGACCAAAAGCTATAACCCTCCTCCCCCTAAGGTGATATCCATCCCCTGGAACTAGTTAAGTATATGGTCCAGCCGTTTAGCCCACCCCTGGTCACCCTTAGGGGCAGTTGTTGTTGTTTTCACTTACGAGAGGGTGACGATCCTTATCAGGGGTCCCTTAGCAGCCAGAGCCACGCTTAGGGGTTCCACTATAGGTTCCATAGGGCACAGCCCTAAGAAGAGGAGCGTGGGAATTGACGTTTCTCCTATGGAAAGATTGGAGTCTTCGGCCATTGTGACGTTAGGGGTTTTAACTTTCTCGAAGAGCGTCTGGAGCGTCGTGTGGCCCGCTCCCCTAAGCGGACGGCGGCCATTGTAAGGGGCACAAAGGGCCCCTTGGAAGATGGCTCCGGGTAGGGCCTTTCGTGATGGGCCTTTTCTCACACTGGCCAGGTGAGCCATCTTAGGGCACGCGAACGCGGCTCCCCCTTAGGTTCTCACCGATGTAAGAATAAGGGGGAGAGGGTCTTACGCGCTCCATCTCGACCCCCTTAAGTTCGGCTATTTATTAGGCCATCAGCGAACCCCCTAAGGCCAACGTGCAACCCCCTAAGACCCAGGCTCTCGAACGTGGTCCGACTGGAGCCCCTTAGCTGCGTGGGAACGTTTAGGGGGACATTTTTTTTAAATCGCCGAAATCATCAATAAGGCCATAAAAGCGAAAAAAAATTTTTTTTGTTTTAATTCCAAAATGTGGAAATTCGTTGCAGGTGGTGTGTTATGTAATGTCAATTTTTGGCTTAATTTTGTTACCTAATTTTCCGAACCCTATTTAATGTTATCAGGGTTCATACTCAAATTTACAAAGCCATTTCCCTGACTTTCCCATGACTATCCCTGACCAACCCGAGAAAATTTCCCTGACTTTTTGCAAAAAAAGTGAACCGGTTTCTGCCAAAAATTTTGCAAAATAATGAAAAAAATGAACTGGTATTTGCTAATTTTTTTTAAAACAAATGCAAAAAAATTATCCGATTTTTGAAAATTTTTACAAAAAAAAAATGCAAAAAAGTGAACCAGTTATTGCAAAATACTGCATGAAAATTAACCAGTTTCGCAAAAAAAGGGTTTGCACTGCTGACTTTCTCTGAACTTCCAAGACAGGGTTCATACTCAAATTTACAAAATCATTTCCCTGACTTTCCCTGACAACCCGAGTCAATTTCCCTGACTTATAA
>JAQFYZ010003496.1:0-13282 GCA_034695085.1 Cylindroiulus punctatus | reverse complement strand
AATCAACTGAATTGCTCAATTTGGTGAGGATGGATATAACGCATGCTACAGTCAGGGTTTTCATGGTTTCTAAAAGACCAAACCCAATGATTACAAATCAATTAACTCTCATGCTTTCTGTTACCAGATGTTTGCTGGAATGCTACGACTACCAGTCAGTTCTGAATGTGCTGTTGCATGCTGCACACCTTTAATTTTACTAACCAATAACAATTTCTGATGTGCTGCGAACAGGATTGTGTTGCATGAGCTATGAACTATGCACAGCCTAAGATACAGCATGGCTAATTGATCAAGACTCTCCAATGGGATACGCTGTGATCAAGACGTGATCGAGGTTCACAGCATAAGTCTTTTGTGAAACATTGACTTGTCAGGCAATTCCAAATTGATGGAGGGAATCTTGAAACGAAAGATGCAATAGAATGCTATAGGTGCTATAGTTGCTATAGGTGATATAGAACCTGTCATTCTAATCAAACTTCGAGCACATTTTGATCCATATACAGGTGTATGGCAGCTAGTAGAGCCTACTAGTTTTATGTTTTGCATGCAATCAAAACGTTGGATTTCTCTTTCAAAGGACAACCTGCAAGAAATTCCATTAAACGATGGTGTCCACAGCAGCACCGAGAGGCACTGTTATGAATGCATACAATAGAATGCTTGCAGAAAGGATAGCAAGATGAAGCCATTAGTTGTTTACATTTACCAAACTGGTGATTTGCAGGGAAAGTACAGAATTCGGCAAGCCTGAAGTTTGTGACCGAGCCTCCATTTCGAGTGAATTTCGCTAACGATAAAGGTGTCACTATCGAATGCTCGGCCGAGGGAAATCCCGCACCCACCATCGACTGGACTTTGGCAGATGGAACCGCTATAAATGGCATTCTAGGACTGAGAGAAATCACTGCCAATGGCGGGTTAGTTTTCAAAGGATTCAAACCAGAGAGTTATCGCCTTGACGTTCATTCGGCCGTATATCGTTGCACGGCATCGAACATTAGAGGCACAATTCACAGCCGAGATGTTCATGTCCAAGGAGGTAAATATGCAATGTTAGTCGGCTTGAATGACATTTGGAGCACGAAGTTTAAGTTTGTGGCATTCAAAAATATTAGGTCAATTGTGATTTGGTGTACCATGCTGCACTCTTGTTGACCAATGGTTTTGTCAGTTGATTATAGAATCAAGCCTGTACAGTAAAACCATTGGCCATTCATTTAAAATCGATTGTAAACAACACGAAATTATTACATGTTAGCGTTTCTACGGTATTGTTTACCAGGGTGTGCTCTAGATTAGTTTAAAATCTGTCCAAAAAAACCTCGAATGGCAAATGAATCCTCATTGTAACTTTAATGAAGACCGGTAAATGAACCAGAGATTAATATGTTGAAATAAAAAATTTCAATTTCTAGTTGTTCTACAAGCCCACGACATCCAGGTGTATGACACTTATGTCATTGAAAAGAACACTGCGGTATTCAAGTGTGACATCCCATCCGTCCTTCGGAGCTACCTGAAGGTCGTTGCTTGGACGAAGAGTGAGAACGTCATTGCCGAGACAACAACTTCTGACAGTGGGTAAAGTTATGCACGGCATGACTGTCGATCAAGCGAGCTGATCATTACGCATGTCTCCCATACTCTTTCCGCTTAGCTTCCGGCACCGGCAAATATGCCATCATGCCAACAGGGGAACTGCACATCCGTGATGTATCGTTTGAGGAGTCTGGATCCAAATACCGATGCCGGGCTATTAATTCCCTCACTGCTGAAATTCAAACCAGCTTGAATTCTGGCGTGCTGTTTGTCACAGGTAAATTTGAACACATTTTCTACTGACGTTGAACATCGATTAAAATGCAAATTAACCGAAGCATCCACACTTTCGCCTACTAGAATCCCAGGGAACGGTTCTTCCAAAAATTGTGGACAGTGCCTCGGACTTGCTTTTCCACGATAAGAGCACAGCCGTCTTGCCATGTGTGGCCCAGGGCAATCCCATACCAAAAGTTAAGTTAGTAATTGACGACTCTTATTCTGGACAGTCATAATTGCAAGTAATTAAATGCACCTGACAATCACGGTAAATGGAATCAATAATTAAAGCACCTCAAATGTTAATTGATAAGGTGGTTTAAGAGAGGATATATGAACCGAACAACCCCGATTGAGGCCGGGACCCGTTTCACCCCGACAAAGAGCGCTCTCTATATTCGTGATGTGCAAACCGATGACGAAGGCACATACATCTGTGAGGTAACCAGTCAAGTGGGAATAGAGCAATTGGCCATTTCCTTGAGAATAACTGGTAAGGTCTGAAACAGAGTGATTTTTCACCCATCAAACTTTTCTAACTAAAATCTCCATGTTGTAATTGCTAGTACCGCTGTCGGCAAAAATACAGCCAGTGGTGCAGATGGCAAAACACAACGAGAAGGTGCAGTTTATGTGTGAGGTTCACGGACAGCCGATAACATCGGTTGCATGGTTTCACAATGGCGTCCCAGTTAAGAATGCCGATGACCACATGTTGGTAATTGCTTCTGTGACAACATCGAGTCAAGGGATGTATCAGTGCATGGCAAGCAATGCCGAAGACATGGTGCAATCAGTGGCCGAATTGAGCTTATCGGGCGAGTTGACTTCACCAAAATGTACCATAATAAATTCTCGTGTGGTTTCTAATTAAAAAAATTAATGACATTACAGAAATCCTACCATCTTTTGTTGAGACGTTCAATGAGGTTATGACAAAGCCAGATGTCCCTGTTGCAGTAAAGTGCATTGCCACAGGCATTCCAACTCCAGTCGTCACCTGGGCGATCGATGATGTCTCCATCGATAATTCACCTCGATTACAAATCACATCTGAAATCAACCGAAATGGAAATGTCATTAGCACTCTGGAGATTAGGAAGACTGTTGTTAAAGATGGTGGTCTCTACAGCTGCATGGCCACGAACCAAGCGGGGAAATCTGTATACACGTCCAGAATTAATGTGCATGGTAAGACTTATAAGGACCTGAAAAATCTTATTAAAATATTTTTAATTACTGGTTGGTGCAAATTCATCCCATTTATAAAGAAATACGGTAGATTCGCAAACATTCACATTATAGAATCGGTTAGTTTAAACCCAACGTTTTGAATCTATTAAACAAATAGGAGAAATTGGAGTACGGAAGGTTCAAGAGAAAGTTGCTGTGACTGGAAAAAATCTCTACTTGAACTGCCCATATTATGGTTATCCGGTACAAGAAATTAGTTGGGAAAAAGGTAGACCTGTATGAACAATCAATAAAATTCGTATCATTGAGAATCAATGACTATGCAGAATGTATTATTTTTACAGATGACATCATGCTTCCGTCAAACATGGGACAGCGTCTTTTGGAAAATGGCACACTGATCGTGAGGGATGTGACCAAATCTGTTGATTCTGGCGAATATAAATGTTATGCCAAAAGTGCAACAGGAAGAATGGCCGAGGGAATAGTTAACGTTGCAATTTTAGGTAATAACAAAATTTGATGGTGCAGTGTCTACTACACCACTGTCTACTACACCAGTAAATTGAGTCTCTTGAATAATATGATCTGATAATTCAACACTTTTATTTTAAATCTTGGCTAGACCTCTGCAAGTTTCCTTTAATTACATTGCAGTTCCTCCCAAAATAGTCCCCTTTGAATTTCAAGATGAACTGCTGCGAGAAGGCATGCGAGCGAGGCTCCAATGCGTTGTAAGCGAAGGAGACTTGCCTCTAAATGTAACGTGGATGAAGGATGGAGAACCCATTTCTCCAAATCTAGGTGTATTGGTCAGAGTTTTAGACGAATTTTCCAGCATACTGACTATTAGTAGCATCCTTCCAAGCCACAATGGAAAATACACCTGTGTGGCATCTAACAAAGCTGCTACAGTCCACCACGAGGCGAAGTTGTCCGTAAACGGTAAAAATCATGTTTTATTTGAATTTTTCAGTTCCTCCCAAAGTCATCCCATTTGCATTTCTCGATGACCAGTTTTACAAAGGGATGCGAGCACATGTGACGTGTGCCATCAGCCAAGGAGACCTCCCTATTACGTTTAAATGGCTGAAGGATGGCACATCAATATCACCAGATCTTGGAGCATTCTGCAGAAAATATGACGAGCAAACTGATTCTCTTAGCATTGAGAATGTAAGCTCTCAGCACTCTGGCAACTACACTTGCATTGCACAAAACAGAGCAGGAAGAGCGAGTCATTCAGCCCAACTTTTGGTCCGCGGTAATCCAGGAACCAAATTGTGTTAATTTCAAATGATGTTTTTTTCAGTGGCGCCAAAAATTGTGCCCTTTCAATTCAGAGGTCTTCTGCATGATGCTCGGCATGACGCTGTGCTTCGTGTTAATGGTAATTTCTAAGCCTTTCACTGTTCCAGTAGCGCCGAAGATAGTGCCGTTCTCGTTTCAAGCTGGGGATCACGTTTTTGAGGGGGCGCTGGCTCGTCTAACCTGTGTGGTCTATCAGGGAGATCTTCCTCTAACCATTCTGTGGCGAAAAGATGGTGGCTCTATCCCAAATGTGCTAGGCATTGTAATTCGCAATGTAGACACCTACACGAGCATACTAACCATTGACAGTGTGGAATCCAAACACGAGGGCAACTACACATGTATTGCTCGTAACAAAGCCTCTTCTGCAAGCCACACTACAGCGCTGGTGGTGAATGGTAGGCTAACTACTTGAACCGTGCTGTTAACTTCTTGTTTCAGTTCCTCCCAAGATTGTGCCCTTCTCATTTCAAGAAGAGAGCTTAGTTCAGGGTGTTCTGGCTCGAGTTTCATGCGTAGTCAGTCGTGGGGATTTACCGCTAAAACTCCAGTGGGAAAAGGATGGTGTCGAAATTACTTCTGGGGCTTTAGGGGTGCACATAAAATCCTTTGATGACCATTCAAGCATCCTGTCCATCCCTTCAGTAGCCCCAACTCATAATGGGCGTTATACTTGTGTCGCAAGCAATGGGGCAGGATTTATCAGACATTCTGCAGAACTAATTGTTCAGGGTAAATAGAACTTTGGAAGTTATTTGTACTAAATATAATAGGACTTATTCAGGGTAGATGAAATTTCAGTAATTAGTTCTACTAATAAACATAATAGGAATTGTTCAGGATAATAATACAACTTCAGAAATTAATTCTCCTAAATGGGCCTATAATGGGAATCTTTGATTGTGTCATTTGACCCGTAAATTAGTGCATGAATGCCAAAAAAAATCTGTATACTCAACATTATGCAATCTGAGATAGCCTCACCTCTAAGACATTTTGAAAATACATGTATACAGAAATTGTAGGCATATAAATTCTTGCAAATCCATAGCATTTTTTCCAAATGGCCTACGGTTCATCTTAACTTAGTTATGTGGTGATATTAAAGGTTGGAGTAAAGTCTAATGATGAATTTAAATTTACTTTTAAAAAAATGCTGGCACTTCGAAAATTCGAAAAATTTATCAGTGAGAATAGATTCCGTCTAATCTGAAAATATATTTTAGTTCCCCCACGTTGGATGAATAAACCAAAAGATGAGTCAGTTTTAAAAGGTTCTCAAGTAACAATCCATTGTCAAGTTGAAGGATTTCCTAAACCAGAAATTGGGTGGAAAAGAGGAATAGGTAAGCTATGTGCAGCAAAAAAATCCTTCATCTAACGATGATATTCATGAAAGTATTTACAATACATTTTTCTGGCTTCCAGATGCAAAACAACCAGACCTAACAACAGATTTAGTTAATACAAGTAACATCATTTTGTATCCCAACGGATCCCTTCAAATTAGAAACGTGCAAGCAGTTGACGAAGGATTTTATTACTGTCTTGCCTCTAATGGGATTGGCAAAGGGCTTAGTTCTCGGATGCAACTTAAAACAAACGGTACCGGAATTATACTTTCCTTGCACTTATACTTTCCTTTAATTTGCAATGATAAAAACATACTGTATTATGAGGAAACCAAAGAAAGAGTTCGTATGATAATATAAACCATAACTGAAAATGCTAATGCTTTTCCAGCACCACCACATTTCAAGCATACTACTCATCAACAAAGTGTGGCCATCAACAGTAATGTGCAACTGCGATGCCTGATTAATGGCGACACCCCAATCAAGATTGGATGGTACAAAAGTGAAAAAGTAATCTTGGATGATCAAACGAGGTAAAATCCATAGTGTAAATATCGACTTCGCCCCAAAAAGATCTCACTAATAATGTCCCATAATAGGCATAAAATCGAAACAACTAATACTGCCTCTGGTACCTTGTCACTTCTCACCATTCAAAAAGTCGAGCGTCAAGACAATGGACAATATCAATGCACAGCCCAGAATGAATTTGGGGTGAACAACGCCTTCATCGAATTGACAGTGTTGGGTACGAGGAACAATATTTCATCATTTGAAGGAAATTTACACAAATCTGAGTATTTCTACCCTACTTATTTCAGAGCCACCTGATGCGCCATCCGGCCTGCAAACTACATCCGTTGGGAGCAATACTATTGAGTTTGTTTGGACTGCATCTTATGGTGGAAATGAGCATGTGAAGAAGTACGTCATACAGTACAAATTGGAAGACGGTATGTACAATGTAAAAGTTCACTAAAGTGTAACTCGTAGCAAAAACATGTTTTTGCAAGATTATAATTTTCAATTTAGAATCATGGGATGTTGCTACCACAAGAGAAACTGCCAATGGAGAACCCACCAACAGCATTGTGACCAAACTGCAGTCTGCAGCAAATTATATGTTTAGGATTTTTGCTGAAAATGCCCAGGGCAGAAGCTTGGCGAGCCAGATTCTTCGTGTAACGACACTTGAAGATAGTGAGAAACCAACTGCAAATAGTCATGTTAGATCAAGAAAATCATAATCGTTAAGGGGGATATTAGCTATTGCCAATTGTGATTTCAAGGTGGATCAGCAAGATAGTTGTGAAAACCACTTTGAATCTTCCTATAGAAACATCACCTAAATCGACTTGACATGACAGTGGCGCAGTACATCATTCTACATTTTTATTATAACTTCTAGAACCCAGTGGACCTCCCCAGCATATCAGTGTGGAGCCTGTCAATACAGAAACCTTCAGAATTACATGGAAGGTGTGTCAGGATCAACAATTTTTCTATTCTGTTTGACTTTACTTTTAAATTCAATATATCTCAGTAACCTACCCTACTATCAGCAAGTGAATAACACTGACATTTCGTTTTTCAAGGCCCCTGAAGAGAAGCTATGGAATGGAAAAATCTTGGGCTATTATATTGGATACAAGGAAGTCGATACCGAGGATCCATATTTGTACAAAACGTTTTTGACCCCAGAGCCAAAACAGGATGGCATGCTTGTGCAAATAAGTGGACTCAAGCAATTTACAAAATATGCAGTCATTGTTCAAGCTTACAACAATGCAGGCAAGGGTCCGGAATCGGACACCGTCATTGTTATGACTTCCGAAGGAGGTACCTGCAGCACCGTGGCAATTCCTTATTGTTTGCACAATACTTTGTCAATGCCCAGTACCAATTTCCATTTTGTGATATCAGCACCAAGTTTAGCTCCGGTCGACGTTCACTGCACGACCCTCACTTCGCAGAGTATTCACGTAACTTGGACCGAACCTCCCGCAGATTCCATCAATGGGATTCTCAGTGGCTACAAGGTGCTGTACAAGCCAGCATCCGACTGGTTTGGTGGGTAAGGTGGAGCACAGACTTAGTTACAATGTTGTGCTCACAAGACCATTCTGTCATGTTGCTAAGTCCTGGTGCAATGACTTTAATGCTGGCTCTGTTTCTGGTTGCAGAAGACATTGCCGAAAACTCCAACATTATGTTGCAGACGTCAATGACTTTAAACAACCTTGAAAAATTCAGTAACTACAGCGTTCAGGTGCTCGCCATGACCAAGGCTGGAGAAGGACCTAAAAGCAGCCCTGTTTTCTGCAAAACTCTGGATGATGGTACATTTTGGAGCAAGTTGTTTGATGGCTTCGCATGATGACACGATGGAGTTAACATGCATTTGGTCTTTATTTTTAGCCCCTGGGCCACCTTCAGATATCAAAGCCATTGCAACTTCTGATGACTCAGTAATGGTGGCCTGGAAGCCGCCAGAAAACCCTAATGGTGTGGTTCGATCATATGCAGTCTCTTGGAGAGATTCGAGCAACACCGAGGTAGGTTTTCACAAGGTATTTTAAGTAATTTGATGTATGCAAGTTATTATTTTCAAAACGATTAATAGGTTCCATCCAAACATTATAGAAAATTGAAGCTTGTTCCCATTGATGAAGCTCCTACTTTCAGAAATCCAGACTTCTACTGTCATTGGAAAACCCTTATCTTTTTCTCTCTCATGAGGTCATTTCAGGATACGAGCTCTCACACAATCACCGCTCAACTGAATCATTATGAAGTCACTCGGCTGAAGAAGGGCCACCGCTACGAGTTCTGGGTGAAAGCATCGACATTAGCTGGAGACGGTCAAAGTTCAAAAACTGTCATTCAGATTCCCAATGGACCAACAGGTATGTTTTGATTGAGCATTCTTGTAAGAAACCGTGCTGAAAATTCAAAACTACCTTCCCTGCTGTCCTAGTTCCAGCAAAAATTGTCTCCTTTGAAGACAAATTGATCACACCTTTGAGAGTGGACATCACCCTTCCATGCCAAGCTGTCGGACTTCCTGAACCAACTAGAACATGGGCATTTAAGTATGAAAATTCAATGTCGTTTATACTCTTGCCCTAGACTTTCGTGCGCTATAAACGAATACACTGTAACTGGCGTCCATGCACATTACTTTAGGGTTACTGCAGTATTGTGCCTGCTCCAACTTTCTCTATGAGAAGGTGGGCTTCTCCAAACTGCACGTACGCCCGCAGGGATTTCCTGGTAGTTAGGGGCAGTTAAATCAAAAATCCCATTGTTTGGTTTTGTCTGGCTATGTTTACCACAACAATTTAAATGGATAATGTTGAGAACCAGGACAGGTGTCATTATTATAGACAAGTAGTTGCAACTTTGTGCACAGTTGAAGCAGGGCCTATACCAAAGTTTATCGCTCATTTATTTTACTTTTCTCGCAAAGGGAATCTCGCATACAGGACGGTGACCGTTACAAAGTGACAACAGATGGGACACTAACCGTAAAACGACTCAGAGAAGAAGATGCCGGAGATTACGTTTGCACGGTTAGGAACGAATTTGGAGAAGACAAAATCACATTTCCCATCATTGTGCTAGGTACACTAGAAGCAAAAATCACACAACAGATATTTACGTAAATACATTGTAAGTTATTTTATGTTATGTCTGAATAGCACCACCAACCGCACCACGAATGGAAATTAAGTCGGTCTCTGCAGATGTGATTGAAGTTCAATGGACAATCCCAATGAGCAAGATGTCCAGAATCAAAGGTGACCCTTAGAGCATTAATACCTTTGAATACAAATAGACTTCCATTTGAAAGTCAGCGTGCATTCCAAATCTTGGCAGGCTACACCATCAGCATCAGAAAGGATATCGGAGACTGGACTGAAATGACTGTAGCGTCCGATGTCAGATCATACCAGATTAAAAACCTTGATTGTGGCACTCGTTACGAGATCTTCATGCATGCATTCAACAAGATTGGAGTCGGTGCTCCTTCTGAAGTTTTGATGGTGCCCACCAATGGATCAGGTGAGCATATAAGCTTACAATGTGTCTAACTTCTATTAGATTTGCAATTAGAAATCCCATTGACGTTACACAATTTTCAATGCATATTTGAATATGGGGTTTTTGTTACCACGCAATCGTGATTTTCTGACACCTTCCTCAAAGGGTCAAGATCAAAAATTACGATTTTTTCATAAAAGCGCAGTAAAATGGCTTCCATGACAGGTAGAGAAACTGCCAAATAAGCACAAGGAACATGTTTGGAAACAAACGTGCAAGTTAAGAATTTCAGGAACTAACCAAGAAAATTTTCCTTGATCTTTCCAGTACCTATTGCCCCCAACAAAGGAGACCTAATCGAGGAAGCCACCAATTCCATATCCCTGTATCTGAATAGCTGGAAGAGCAATGGCTGCCCTATCCAGTATTTCCTGGTTGAATACGCACCGAAATCGTCCAACGAATGGACATCGATAGCCGGCAATGTGAAGCCGGAGCAAAGGCGATTGGTCATTCCCAGTTTGAAGCCTGCCACTTGGTTTGGGCTTCGCATGACCGCTCACAACAGTGCCGGATCCTCGATAGCTAATTATGACTTTGCCACGCTCACCCACAACGGAGGTAATAGCATTACGGCAATGCCAGCGGAAACAACCTGCCTAGTCGGTTGGATTGCTAACCATGATTAAACTTGTTGCACTTTTGCAGCCACGATCACACCCGAGCTGCAAGGTGACGCCCCGAACGAAAACATGGATGGGCTGATGGCTACCTTGAACTTTTACATCATCGTACCTATTGTCTGCACCTTCATCATTTTGCTGGCAATCTTTGCTATGGCCTTCATGTGTGTCAAAATGAAGAAGCGAGAAGAAGCACAAAGAGGTAATGGTTGCTGATGGGCTTTCGTACTTAGAGCTGGGCCAGTCGAATGTTAGTTCAGTAAACTTTGATAGACGTTGCATTGCCGGAATTTGCAGGCAACCGAATGTCAGTGGCAAGTTCCGAGTTACAGCGAAACGACAGTTCGGAAAGTTTTCCGTATATGCAAAGAGGAACGCTTCATCGGCAATCAGCTGGAGTTGGCCCGCTATACAGTAAGTCAATCAGCTAACAAGTTAAGATTAGAACTACATGAACCGACAATTTTTAAATTTCAATTTCAGGTGAAGATGAACTTGTCCCATATGCCACCTTTCCCTTGGCTCATCATAAAGAAATCATGGCAATGGCAACCTTGCAAAGGAGATCACAGAATGGTATCCCATGCTTTTGCAATTCATGGGACTCTGGCTGAATTTGATTCTGTAACGGAAATGGGTGTCATTGCAGGTCCCCCGTTGCCAACAGGATTTGAAGCCTTTCCGATGGATAGCATGCAGATGATGAACCAGCCATTTTTCCCTGACAGTTCCAAGTAACTTCAATTCAACTCAATACAAAGTCATCACAAGTTTTGTCCTTTGTCAGTGTTGTAAAGCTAACGATCAATTCCTAGGTTTGGTTCTGAACCGGACCCTGTCGAGACAACTTTCGTGTTCCCCAATCCACCACCTGAGGCCATGCTGCAGGATATGAACAACTTGCCAGCATATCAAAATGAGGCAAAGGTATTCCAGAATAATATTGGAAAACCTATTTTTTTACCCCAGCCTAATCTTTGTGAGGGGTCTGTCTTGTTAAATTATTTTTTCACCATCATTTGAAATCGCTATTTCAGGATACGAAGTTTCCCCAAGAATAACAAGACGCCGATACATGACAGGAAAGGTAATTAAATTGTGAATTTTCTTTAATTAAAATTGAGTTCCCTGCCAGGATCTTAGCAGGAAAGATAAACTAGCTTCCTTGGGCTTGCAATCTGCCCGTACCATGGTAGAAATTCGGAGAATTTTGCAAATTTGTGCAGATTTCATTGGGTAGAAACTGTACCTTAAGTAAAGTACAAGAAGCAGTGGGGGCCAGGGCGTTAGACATTTGTTTCTACCTTACTGATGCATTTCGTTTGTATTTCATAGGCGATAAAACTGGCACCAAACTTGATTTGTTCTATTAGCAGACGTTTTCTACTTATCTCAAATCGTCTTTACATGTCGTCGTGTTATGCTACAGTAATTCAAACTCTTGGAAATTGCATAATATTAAAATTATGGCTTTACGTTTTGAAAATATGTCGATATGTAGGCTTCTCCATCTTAGTTTCCCAGATGCAGAACATGTAGCCTGCACTAATCTTGCTTAGAAACAAGTAGGTCCATATGCCATAATATGCATGCATTTTAAATTTACAACATGCCCTCCATGTAATTATACTTCTCTTCAGGTACTATTTACATCTTTTACTATGTGATAGCAGTCAATAAAGCATTTGAAAAATACCCTCTGAGACTGCCTCTTTGCGGAAGCCGGAAGAATCTCCAGAACGGTTTTGACCCAGCAAGGAAAACTGAAAGTAGACCCTACGGCAGCCCATATGAACCAATGTGCACTAATTAATAAAACTATATGCGACACTGAATCTAGAGGTTGTGTTCACATGGACTCCCGTAGGTAAATTTAAGGTGCAGCAATGCTTCCCTAATCTATAGCTTCATAGCATATCGCACATCTCTGCACCTTTCAAAGTCTAAATACTTCTATGGATGCCTATGCAAACATGGCATAGGGGGAATCACGAATTCTGGAATCAAGGCTTTAGTTACACTATCCAGACACTGTTCACAGCGATCACAACACATTTCTTTCACATGAACACATCTGCTTGAATCATTTATTCAAATGAAAATATAAAAATGGAAAGATTGGCAAAGTTTGACTAGGGACTGGGATCACGATACAAAATAACACTGTTTACATGCAGACGTTTATTTACGTTAGACTATGTAATTTATGTATGTGGATCTGTGTAACCATTTGACTTCAAGTTTACTCAAGTCAAGGTAGTTAAAAGTTGACGGGCAAGCCTTTCTTAGATAAAAGTAACTCACAGTCTGCATGTAAACGAAGTGCAAGACTAGATTAAATATCAAAAGGACGACATTCAACATTCTTAATAAACCCAGCAACATCATGCAGCACAACTAGTAGGCCTATTGAGTCCAATAAATCGGAAGTAATGTGTTCACTGTACGCGAATGAGCGAAAACCAGCAATGAAAATAACATTCTCAATCAGTTGTTACCACTTCAGTGAAAATTGTTCACCAACTTTTCTGCCTGACACTTACTGTATCATATTTCAGTTAGACAAGTCAGACGATAACAGAGAAAAGTCTCACCTGTAAACCCTACAAAAACTTCCCAAGTGATTTAAGGAATGATAAAATGGATCTGATGGAATTATTGAAATCTGCTGTTTCCGATATGTACTGAATCGAAAAGACTACCTTTTTGAGTTGGCCTTTTAGTCACAGGCTATATATTAGCCTGTTAATTAGCCTAATTAATATTAATTCGAGACTAGATTTTCCACAGTTACCTATACATTGAAGCAGACGCGAACACATGAACACTTCTTTTTCACACAAGAGGAAACTACACATGGGTAAAACACTG
>JAQFYZ010003495.1:0-13286 GCA_034695085.1 Cylindroiulus punctatus | reverse complement strand
GCATCATCCACTTTACTGCTATGCATCATCTAGCATACTAATATGCATCTTTGGGATCATCCACTACACTCATATGCGCAATTAGCATCATCCAGTATACTGACATGCATAGTCGGCATCATCCAGTACACTGCTCTGCATAATCAGCATCACCATGCCATGTTCAGTACTACTATGGGCGTGATTTAGCACCACGGTTAGTACAACTCGGCATTACCTAGTGCCGCGGACTAGCGTAGGCCATGTCCCGGGGGCGTGTCCCGCGCCCCGCGGAGGTCGACCAACCAGCGGGGCCGAGGAGGGAGGGGGGTAGCCCCGAAGTGTGGAGGAAGAAGTTTTTGGTGCCATCCGAAGGAAAACGTGTGGCGAGGAGTGAGGAGAGAGGAGCGGGACGCGGAGAGTGTGCATCGACGACTCCTTGCCCGACAGCACCAGCACCACCACCGAGAGAGTCTCTCTCTCAGCTTCGTCTCCAGGGGAGCGAACCGGGCTATGCGATTAGCGGAACGAAATTAGTGCCCGAATTGGGGATGCCTCTCTGTCCCGGCGAGGAATTTTCGCGATAACCCTTTCCCTTTTTTCCGCCAGAAGAAGAAGCTGCAGCAGCCGGTGAAACAGACTATGTTGGCCAGGCGTTGGCGGTAGAGGCTCTCACCCTACCCCCCCCACCAGCCGCGCCCTTTGACCCCACCCCGACTCGCCGCACCATGGGGGGCACCGCGGTGACCCACCGGAAGCACCTGCGATGCAAGACGGACGTCGTTTTATGGTGAGTCTCGTTTAACCTAGCTCGTATTTTATACTCCGTGATCATCGTGCTGGTCCTCCTCGATTTTTTGGCAAAAAATCTGTAAAACTGATAAAATGGATTCAAGTCAATTCAATTCAAATGAAATAACTGACGAATTAAAGGCACTTTATGGCGAGTGGTCAGTCCGGTTTAACCTTATCCATCATCCTGCTCCTGTGGTCTTCGAGCTTTTGCCAAAAAAAGAAAAAAGTTCAAAATGCCAGAAACTACCCAAGGGCTATAAAACTGATTATCCGAATTAAAGGCATTTTATGGTGAGTGGTGAGTCTGGTTTTTACCTTAATGCATCACCATGGTCCTCCTCGTCCTATGGTCCTCGAATTTTTGTCCAAAAAGTTTAAAATGCCAGAAATTAGTCCAAAACTAGCCCAAATTTTCTGGGGGAAAAGTTTACTGAAAAGCAAAAGTTTATTCGAGGGGTGATCATCTCTGATCATCAACATGCAGACACTTTACCATATGCGTGCAGCACATCCTCAACTTTGTAGTTGTTTCACTGGCAGAAGCCCCGTTAACGTTAATCGGCGATTAACTCGACGCCGGTCGGACCACTGCAAAAACCTAGAAAAAAAAACACAGCCACAAAAAGTACATGTAGATCGAAATCATTGGTGTCGTTTTGGTTACTGAGTTACCGGGGCGCGAGGCGGGTTGCACCATGCTCCGTTAACTTTAATCAGCGATTAACTGGACGCCTTTCGCTCCGCTCCAAAAGCCTGGAAAATAAACAATTAAAGAAATAACGTGGATAAAAAGCCTGTCGAGTTTTCATCACTACACGTACTTAATGTTTAATCGATGTTAGCAGTTAATTTAGAAAAGTAGTTGAGCTTAGGCTGGTTGTACCGTGCCCCGTTAGCGCTAACGGCCGATCAACCTCAAAAGGAGTGCAGCCATAAATTCGTTATATTTTTACACGAAGAGTGGATGAAAGTTTTCAGCCAAGACCAACTTTTTCGGCCAGATACCGTCCAAATATCGACGGAAAAACAATAAAACTAATTCGTTTCTATTTCGCCCCCTCAGGTTGACCCTGCTGGTCAGCGCCTCGGTCGTTCTGGGCCCGAGTTCAACGAATGCGGTGAGTGAGAAAAACCACTTCACATTTTTGCTTTCCCTTTTGCCTCCCGAATAGTTTTCTCCTAGAAAAAAGCCCTCCCCGAAAATAATGCAAATGCACCGGCTCGGTTGGGGCATAAAAAAAAAAAAAAAAGAAAAAAGAAATGCCCAAAGCCAGGGGGGTGTTTAGAGGCCGAAAAAATGTAGCCTCGCGACGGGTCTCGAGGGTGGAGCCGGAGCGCGCGCAGGGGCGGGGCTTGGACGGCTCGTCCTGGAGGAAGCGATCGATAAGCCAGCTGTTGATGCTCGTCCCACTCCCCAGCGCGGAAGTTTACGTTCAGAAAGTCAGTAAATAAACACGCGACTGAAACGATTTCAAAAAAAAAAAATCTCGTTAAAAATTGCCCCACGCGGAGTAAAGAGTTCTGACGCCGCCTAATTTCATCTCGGTTAAGTTTCACGCTGGCTTTCCGCTTTTAATTTTTGCCCACGTACATGTACAGGGGTAATCTTTTCTTCATACGCAGGTTTGTGCACAACGTTTACCTATATCAAAACATCAAAATTACCTCCGTAAGTGGGTAAAAATTTAAAGTGGAAAGCCAGCGTAATGCTTCATTCACGCATGCAATTTTTGCCCACGTACGGAGGAAGTTTTTTTCATGTTATGTATAGGCAAAGTTGGGCAAAAACCTTCATAAGAAGAAAAAATTATCACCGTACGTGGGCAAAAATTGCATGTGTGAATGAAGAATAAGACTTGATATTAAGGTCATACTCATCGAAGTTGTGGAAAATTCGTCAAAATGAGTAGCATCTGGGTCGTTTGCATTTTACGACTGTGGTTTAATCTAACAGGATGATGCCAGGAGCAGTTTTGTTAGGGTTACGTGAAGTACAGTGAAGTTTATTCAATTAAATTCAATTCAATTTAACACACCCAAATAAAATAAAATAAGAGCATCAGAATGACATGCTTAACATGTACATGTACATTTACGAATATGGTTTAATCTAACATGTGCAAAAATGTTAAGCAAACGTACACGAAAAAGTTAAGCAAAATTACAGCAAAAGTGAAAGAACAACTGGGTTGCCTTGCCATCCTTATGTATTTTTATCCTTTTTTACTTATCTATTTTGTTGCTGTAATTTTACATTCTGCATATTTTATTTTTATTTTCGTTGTTCCTACATTACGTCGTAACATTTGTGTACATGGGTTAAACCTACGCCCACCGCATGACACCTCAAGTGCAGTCTGTGGGTGCATTAAATCGAATTGCATTTAATTGAAAAATAAACGTATCATGCATGAAGTACAGAATACGTACCGAGAAATGCACTCTCTCTAAGGAGTCACGCATGCAAACCTGTTTCACGTGCTTTGACCTGAGTAAACTACAAGTCGAGGTAGATGACACGTCTTGGATAAACGAATCTCCATGTTCTGTGTCTTTCATGCTTTTTAAACATCTTTAATTCACCTCACCTATTCAAAATCCTGGAAATGAAAAACAAAAAATAATCTCAAATCCATCAATCTGTTCGTACTTAGGTGCGATACAGCGTGCCAAAAAAGTCCTTGAAAACACATAGAAAATAGAAAATTTGTCACAATTTCCACGAGGGCAGAGGTCGATGGGTCAAGTGGCCGCCACCGCTGGGAACCTTTAATTAGGCCACGTCTTTCCTTATCAACCACTCGACCACTTCTCACTCGTCGTGCATTTCGTGCCACCCTGTACAGGAGTGGCCGCGAGGGGTGCACTCGCACCCCCGTCCCAAATTCAAGACTTGTCAATTTTTTCGCAACCCAATCCCTTTTGTCCCCAAGACCTGTTGGCAATTGGAGAACTTGAGGAACATCCTATACTGTACATGGGACCCTCCGGCCACCCCCACGCCCTGATCGCTATAACACCCGCACCCCGGGGGGTCCAGCGGTGGTCAACCCACCCCCTCCCTCGGCCCTCACCCCGGGGGTGGGGGCAGGCAAGACGAGGTTGAACAAATTGGCATCATGGTCAGCACCACGCACTTCCTGTTGGTGGGTAATCCGAGTTTAGACCTAAACTAATTGCAAACTAATCATGAAAACTAATTAAATTGATTTACAAAATTTATACTGATTGTATGTGACCCGATGGTAACCTCTTTTCTTCAGGCTAACATAAGTTTTCATTTGTTAGCAATCAACCTCTGATGGTAACGGGTTGAAAACTGATTGCTAACTAATGAAAACTTACCGTGGTCTGAAGAAGAGGGGTTGAAAACTGATGAAAACTTACATGAATCTGGGTGGAACACTGATTGCAAAGTGATTCAACCAGTGAAAACGTATTCAACCTGACGAAAATAGGTTGAAAACTGATTGCAAACAGATGCAACTGAATAACTAATGAAAACTGATTGCAAACAGATGCCACTAAATAACTAATGAAAATTTGTTCAATGTGATGAAAATAGGTTGAAAACTGATTGCAAACAGATGCAACTAAATAACTAAGGAAAACTTGTTCAATGTGATGAAAATAGGTTGAAAACTGACTGCAAACAGGTGCAACTAAATAACTAAGGAAAACTTGTTCAATTATGTGATGAAAAATTGACAATAGATTGAAAACTGATTGCAAAACAGATGCAACTAAATAACTAATGAAAACTTGTTCAAAATGATGAAAATAGGTTGAAAACTGATTGCAAACAGGTGCAGCTAAATAACTAATGAAAACTTGTTCAATTATGTGATGAAAATAGGTTGAAAACTGATTGCAAACAGATGCAACTAAATAACTAATGAAAACTTGTTCAATGTGATGAAAACAGGTTGAAAACTGACTGCAAACTGAAGCAACTATAATGAAAGCTGATAATCATTTGAAATACGAGTTGAAAACTGATTGCAATCGGTACAAACTAACGAAAACGTATATTTAAATAGATAAAAATGGGTTGCAGACTAAAGTACCTGTTGAAAACTTGCAAACTGCATGAAAACTTATTGTATCACTGATGCAAATCTGATGAGACTGATGGGCCGAAACTGGTGAAAACTAATTGCAAACAGATGCAAATCATTAATTTTAAAACTTATTGAAGTACCATATGAAAATGGGTTCGAACTGATGAAAAGGTGCGTGCAAAAGGGTTACAAACTGCAAATTCCAAACTGGCAAAGATGCATTTTGTTCGCTCCACATTCGTCCCTGATCCGCTGGGGTTAAAACCCGTTGGGAGGCCTGGCCAGACGCCGCCACTTTTCGCCCCCTCTTCATTTCGACTTAATTTCGGCTACCAAATAATTGCGGATTATTAACGAGGAGGAGCGCGCCGCCAGGAGGCGACCAATTAGGAGACAGTTTCCCCGAATCGGCGGGGTCGGCGTTTGACCCGTGGGGGTGCAATCCGGAAGAGGAAATGGAGCTTCTGGGGGGTGGGGGTGGGGTGGCTTACGACGAGCTCAGGTCCTCATCGAATTCGGATTAAGAGCTCGTTGCGGACGCCGTTTATACGACTTAATTGGGGGGGGGATCAAAATCTCCCATTTTCGCTCAAACTGATGTATCGAAATCAGGATTTGCCGAATTAGGGAGCCGCGTTCCCAGAAATGAGGACAGGCAGGCGGCGGGGGATTAAAGTCCACTCTTGACTTCCGGCCTGGCGCACATTCCCGATTCCACTCCGTACCCCACACACCGATTCGTGTCAAACCGAGAGGCCAACCTTTTCTCCTCGCCTCACATTTTTCACTCCTTAAATTTCGCTACAAACCGTGTGTACGTACTGTACGTGGCTCGTCTAATGTCTGGGGACTCTGGGTCCCATGAAGTCGACGTCCACCTTGCAGGCTTTGCTTGCAGAAAATGCCCAGTGTCAAGTGCCATTGTCCTGCAATGAAGTGTTGCATGAGATGAAATACATGTTCGAATTCAAAATGTAATTTCCCAGCAGGAAATATTCACTGTCGAGTTACGTGTAAATGAAGTGCAATTATTTTGCCATTAATAGCAGAAAAGTGCAATTTAAATACGGAATTCATTTTTTAAAAAAAAGGGAAATTAATGACAGAATTGAAGACTGCAAATTTACCGTAATCTTGGACGGTGCAAACTCAGCCATGCCATAGAAGTGCAATTCTTTGTAATAAATGGAAAAAAAAGCGCCATTTTTCTGCAATAAAGTGTTTCATAACATTGCTATTTTACAGAAGAATATGTCGCATATTAAATTTGCCATCAAAAGTTCACTTTCCTAGCAGAAAATGCCCAATTTCAAGTGTTAATAAAGTGCAACTATTTTGCCATTAATGGCAGAATAGTGCACTTTAAATACGGAATTCATTTTTTAAAAAAGTGACAGAATTGAAGACTGCAGATTTACCGTAATCTTGGACGATGCAAACTCAGCCATGGCACAGAAGTGCAATTCTTTGCCATAAACGGTAAAAAACGCCACTTTTCTGCAATAAAGTGGTTCATAACATTGCCAGTTTACAGAAGAATATGCTGAATGTTTGCCATCAAAAGTTCGCTTTCCTAGCAGAAAAAGGCCAGTTTCAGGTGTTAATAAAGTGCAATTATTTAGCCATTCATGTCAGAATGTGCATGGAATCATCTACTTTTAGGCTGCAGCACTCACAGAGCACTTACCCCTGCGGTCATATCGATTTGGGCTACCGTTGCCACTTCCGACCAACCCTGTACGTGCGATGGCGGTCAGCTGGCCCCGAAAAGGCGCCTTCAAACCGCGCCAGTCGCCCATTTTGCGTAACTGGATCCGAACGCGAGCAAAGTATTTGCGCCAAATAACGTCGTGTTACTTGATCTTGAGTTCGTCTTCGCCGATGATTCCTGCATGAAAATTGTCTCTGCGTTATATAACTCATTCATTTGACAGCCAGGAAACCGATATAGAACCGCAGTGCACATGTATTTTCAATTCAGACGTTTGCCTTATACTCGTTGTCATAATATTACATTTACTATATTTATAAATTGTAATTCTGAACTTCGAATTTTTTTCCCATGAAAATCGAAGTCGAACGTCACAGCACGCGCAAGAAATCGAACGATATATTCCACGCATCGAATTCGTTCCAAATCCACTTTTTTTGTTCTCCACGATTTTTCGGGATTTTTTTTCAATTTAAACCAGGAAAATTTAACATTCCCCGAACAAAACTATTACTTCGCAAGCCGCCGATTTTATCGCTGGCGAATTTTATCTCCGTCCTAGCCGTAATTATGGCGAGAAAACAAGTCAGACATTTTCTCCAGCCACTTGCGAATACATGTACATGTAGTAATTTCCTGCCATCATCGATGGCCAGAAAATACCTGTATGAATTTGAAATACGTGCATCCACTGTAGCCTATATCTACTATGCATAAATCTCACCTTCGTGGTAATTTTTCGCCGAAATTCTTACAGCAAGCCAGAAAAACCTTAATTTACGTCCACCTCGAACCAACCTCGATGATCGAATGACCGATCGAACAGATTTCGTTCTAGAACGGAAAATAGAACAATAAAAACGTCCTTTCGTTGCGCGCGCTTACGTTCTAGAATTGCGAATGGAACGAACGAAAGCACGCGCCACGAATTCCAAATCTCGAGAAATCTCGCGCTAATCCTAACCAATTGCAAATACACGAAACTTCCTAACTACGCATAACCGCCCTAACTACTGTATATGCTGTATGCATTACTCGAGCTGCAATTTCAATCATCAATTGAAATCTTTTGTTTCGAGCGTGAAATTTAATCGAAAAAATGAGAAAACAAACCGAGCCGCCCATCGCAATCGACTGTAATTGCGTGTCTGCGTGCAAATGAAATGGTGAATACGATGAATGATAATTAGCTCGGCTAAACCCTAACCATGTAACGCCGCGCACGTTCTTCCCTGGCATTTAAATTTAAATTTAAATTTAAATCGTGCGTGTGAGGCAGGGACGGATCTGGTTACCGTTTTTAATTTTTGCACGATTTATGGGCCTTCTCGTTCGTCAATTAATTAGCCCGCCAGATTTTTCCCATGCCAAATTCTTCTATGCAAGGCTTTTAAATTGCGTAAATTAAAACCTTTTCTAGGCGTGGGACGAGCTGCGAAAGAAATCTTTGAAATGATATTATTGCGCCGGGCTGGCATTCTTCTTCTTCTTCTTCTTCTTATTGCCACTCGAAAACAAACAGCTTGTTGTCACAACACAGCAGCTCCTACTTCCCCTTGACCTTGCGGGGGTCGTCCGAAAAGTCGCCTGCACATACAGGGCGTGCCTGGGATGTTATGCTAATTAGGGATTAGTTAATTTTGCTAAATCCAAAATTATGCAAAACATTTGTTTTCTAATTTTTGCACGGTGTATGGCATGCTCTTTTCAGGGTTGCCACCAATTTTTCAAAACTGTCTTCCTCATTTCGCCTGACTTTTGGCGAAATTATAGCAAATTTTTCCTGATTTTAACAAAATTATAGCAAATTTTTCCTGACTTTGCCTGATTTTAACAAAATTATAGCAAATTTTTCCTCACTTTGCCTGAATTTTGACAAAATTATAGCAAATTTTTCCTCACTTTGCCTGACTTTTGACAAAATTATAGCAAATTTTTCCTCACTTTGCCTGACTTTTGACAAAATTATAGCAAGTTTTTCCTCACTTTGTCTGATGGAACCAATATATAATTACCTGACTGCCTGTATAATCACACTGAATCAAACTTTCATTGCATTTGACAATTTTAACTTGAAATACATGTACATGTAACCTTCGCGAGGAAAAAATTTCACGCTGTATTTTCTGAATGTTTTCTACAATAATTGCTTCTTCTAATCTCCAAAATATCTAAAAATCGTAGCTGATTGTTTTACCTTTGTTATGCCTGACTTCAGACAAAATTATAGCAAATTTTTCCTGACTTTACCTGATGGAACTAAACACTAAACTTTTGTAACTCGTATACATGTACATTACATGACATGTACTCAGTGATCAGAAAACAGCTGAATTTAATACAAAAGATTAAAATAGGCCATCAAACTTTCATTGCATTTGAGAATTTTAACTTGAAAATATTACCTTTGCAATGAAAAACTTTCACGCTGTAGTTTCTGAATGTTTCCCGCAATGGCTTCTTCTTCCAATCTCTAAAATCTTTAAAAATTGTACAGTATCTGATTATTTTACCATTGTTATGCCTGACTTTGCCTGACTCTCCAGGTCAGTGCAGGCAACCCTGTCTTTCAAAGAGCCTGGCTATAAAGGCCATTGCGACGGTGTTTGTTTTTAACAAATCCCACCGTCGATGAGCTGGGTTAAGGATGGTAAACATCGTAAATTCCGGGTCTGATCAGCCCATCAGCGCCCAGGAATGCACTCGCATGCAGTTAGCTAAATTGGAGTCAGAGACGTGTCTGCTCTTGGTCTGCATCTGCAGTCCCGAACCCTAACCCGAGAGGGGGGGAGCGAGTGCAACTGTGCGAGTTTGCAAAAGTGCAGGCGAGGGATGCCGGAAGTGCATGTGTGATGGAGTAGGAGGGCCATGGGCGAACCCACGCGTTCTGGCAACGGGCCCGGGAACCATCGAGGGCGCTAAAACAGGATCGAGAACCTTGACTTCAACCTCGAGTCGGCGCCTTTTTACCAGAAGGAGGTGCGAAACGACAGAACTCACTTTGAGCGACGAAACTCGCAGCTTGCAGTTTCCATGTTTACTGGGGTCCATAATTTTCGTCCGAAAATCCACAATCCACTGACGTCACGATGACCTGTGTATGTAAATCATACCTGGAAAAATATGATATACTTGAGACTCATTGCAACTTCAAGCCCCAGATTCCGCACCCCTAGGGTCCCACCATGCCAAAAAGCGTTTCACAATTACCACGCGTTTCTTACCACGTTGACTTTTCCATCCAACCTTCGCCAATTCATCAAAGTCGTGAATTTCGTCGTTTATTAATAAAAAATTAAGGCCCATCGAACGTGCGTTGTGACTTTGGGGGCACCCTGCACAGCATTGCGAACCACAATTTCTCCCTTCCTGATCAACATATTAACATATTTTTTTTGTAAACATTAAATGGGACTCGCGTTTTATTGGGATGTGCTCTTGACAACTCGTAGAAATGCATACGATATTAATAAAAAACGATAATTCAACTTTTGACTTTTTCCTTCGGTTTATGAGCGATAGATGGCAGCATCTGCCGTCTGAATGGGAATATAAGAGATCTACAGATCTCTGCTAACAATTAGAAAAAGTTCTAAAACCCAAACGTCTTTTCATTTTATACAGCGCAGGAACTTACTATCGATATGAACTTCGAATTAAAACATTGTTTCATTTGAAATTATCGTATCTGTCCAAAATTACGACAATTCAAGTGCAAAAAATCACTGACGAAAAATTCGAAACTTGGCATTCATCATTTCCTCGCGTAATTTTGTTTTCATGGGCGTAATCGACGACTTTAACATTCTCGCATACTTGTCACCGGTGGGCGAAGCAACTCACCACGGTATGAGAAATAACTTCGGCGCTTACATTAATTACTTAAATCCGAAATCACAAAAAGTTTCTTTCTTGTTTCGCATGTCCTTTCGAAGTGGCGGCGTCCATGTTTGTGGAACGCGGATGCGCGTGCCAGAGTTCGATGCGCGTGCAAAACGAAATTTTGAAAAAGAGAAAGAAAATAAGAACGTTATGGCGTGGGGCGCTTCGGCCTACGACCGGCGGGGGCGGCCCATAAATAAATCATGAACTGTGTAGACTTGACAATGGCATTTTCTGGCCATGGGGTCGCGCGATGTGTACCTACCGTGTGCAGGCCCGGGCGGAAAGGTCAAGCCCGAGCTAAGGGCGTTGGTTGCCAGTCGCAGATTTCACTCGTACTCCTATTGTGCGTGGTGAGATGGCGAGGGTGACACATTAGTTATGCTCGCATAATGTGCACGTAGGCCTGCGATGGGATTCTGCAAGAAAAACCCATAAGGAAAAAAAATTAGCGATAAATATATTTTTTAAGTATATTATTTATATATGGAACATATACCAAAATTGGTATATATTCCATATATGAATAATATAGTATATATATATATATATATATATATATAAATAGGACATAAAGGTAACATAAATAATAATATATATAGAATAAATACCTGAAATATATGGTATATTTTCTGCAACTGTCTATAAAATGTACATGAAATATATTCCTTCGTTAATATAATAACGACGTAATTCCTTATTCATGCATTGCCACATTATATAATTGTACGAGATATTTGTCATATATTATAAATATAACATGTTTTGTAATATATATGTTTAGTATATCGCAGATATATCCACATATATTTTTGATATATTATACGCATATTATTTTTCATATGGGAAGGGGAAAAAATTAAATAAAATAAAGATGATGACATGGAGCAATATCGTCAATCGTCGAACCGATCGGATTTATGCCAGAAGCAACACTGGAAAAAATAGTTATGTGGGGGTGTGGGTCGTGCGAAAAACGACCCAAAAGGGGTTGGGGAACGTGGGAAAATCATTTTCTTTTGGTTAATTTCAACTTGGGTGCTTGAAAAAAACTAGGGTGCGAGTGATCTTCCACAGGTTTTTCTCCTTGAAAGTGGGGTACAGTAAAAACCAACCACCTAGTAGCTACACTAACGTGTAACTGGGGGACGTTTAAGTATTATGTCACCACGAAATCATCATCATCAACATCATCATCATCATCATCATGCTTCCTGTCCACTCGTAATTTGTCTAATTTTGGAGTTCATTTTGTCTGCATTTACTGCTATGCTTCCTGTCCACTCGTATAATGTTTTGGCTTAATTTTGGTCTGAAGTTGGCTTTCCTAATTTTCCCACCCTACCCACTCGCCAATCTCTTCATTTTCATAAGTATGATTTTCTTAAGCATGATCAGCGCCACCAAGGGGGAAGAAACTGCACGAAAAGATGTTTGCAAAAGCGCCGCCAGAAAATCCCATGCAGTAAATCCACGCAGTATGTGGCAACACTGGCTGTAGCTGCACCCTAATTTTCTTAATTTTTTTTTCAAAAAATGTTTTAATCCTGCGATATGATTGGTCCAAAGAAGAGCAGAGCTCCACTCCTAGTTTTCTTCATATTGTCTATAATCTTTGTCGAGAAAATTAGGCAAAAATTACGAGTGGACAGTAATGCTGGCTTTACACGTGTAATTTTTGCCAATGTACGAAGGTAATTTTTATCTTTTTATAATGTAATGCTATAAAGTAACATTAAAAAGTAATATTATAATGTAATATAAACCTTGGCCACATTTGGGCAAAAATCTCCATAGGAAGAAAAAATTACCTCTGTACGTGGGCAAAAATGAAAAACCAGCATTAGCATCAGCATACCATAATTAAAGCCATCCAATGTACTGTAGGTCCCTTTTGACCATGCATCACGTGGACAGCATGTACATAAAGATCCCTGCTGACTCCCCTCCCCTCACACGTCATCATGTTTGTTGTGAATCCCCAAATCTGCCATTTGTGCAGATTTGGTGCAGTGAATTTTGATGACAACGACCAAGAAACTGACCGGTCCTTGTCGGACGACCCCCGCCCCTGGACGTGGTCACTTCACGGTCGATTTGCTTCATTTCGCCTTAGGGGGTGGGGGGTGTTATCCCCTAAACGTCGTAAACGAGTAAACGATGGCGTATTTCATTAGCGGCTCGTTTTGTCCTGTTTTTATATTCGATGTCCTGAGATAATGCCCCCCATCAATTAATCCTTCCCAAGCCTTTTTCATTGATCCTCACCTGGTCCAGTGTCTGCCCCTCCACACACCCAGACGTCGAGTATTTTTTTTCTTCGTCTCCACTTTTCCCACTGACCAGGTGGACTGTTTGCAGGTCCGGACATTCCAGCGGACCCCGGGGGCTGAGCAACAACCGCTGGAATTTCGCTTTCAAACTGGGGGCATCTGAAAAAGATAATAAAAATCGGACCAAAAATGCGGGGCCAAAGGAGGAGGAAGCAGGGGTGTAAACGATGGAAACGATGCACGTTGCAAAAACAGACAAATTTCACATTTTCCAATGACTTTCAATGCCCGAAACAGGCTATAAACTGCAGTGAGAGGCCCATTGAAAGTGATATTTTGCAATTTAATTTCGATAATTTTGGACAGATGTGATAATTTCAAATGAAACTAAATGTTTTAATTCAAAGTTTATATTAATACAGGGTTCATACGCACCTGGAAAGTCAGGGAAAGTCAGGGAAGAGCGAAATGGTCAGGGAGAGTCAGGGAAAACTACGTTTTATGCTGTAAAGTCAGGGAAAACAACAGTTTTTTCAACAAAATAAAATTGAAAAATAAATTCCATCCCAAAAAATACCCAAAAAA
>JAQFYZ010003494.1:0-13288 GCA_034695085.1 Cylindroiulus punctatus | reverse complement strand
ATACATAGGTAGCAAGTGGTAAACAATGATGTAACTTTATTCGTAGGATAACCTAAATATTGTGCCACAATTCAGGGCTGATTTAGTTTCATGCATCATTTTCTGTTAACTTTTAATCATAGCATGTTAACACTGTTGTCCATCTATTTATTTTTTCCTTCATATTATGTACAACATTTTGCTCATATGCCTCCTTCCGTTTTGCTAAAATTTTGCTTAACTGTTGTACTTTATTTTATTTTACTTGTATGCATCTCTATTTTGCTGGAATTTTCCTGCACATTCTGTACATTCCGTTTTACTGTCATTTTCCTTACTTGGGTTAATGACACCCCCCCCCCCACATCGCCTATATATCTCATGTGTTGACTGTTGGTTAATTAAACTGGAATGAATATTAATTTTTGGAGTTCATCGACATCATCAAATTGGTTGTTCATTGCTTAAAACTGATGTGGCGATGCAAGAACACCCAATGTTTTTTTGTGGCGTTTCAATCTGGTTCCCACTAACCAATGCATTTCATAAAAACTAGCAAATGTTACAGTTTCGGAGGTCATCGTGGACCTTTGCGTTCACTTCCAGCCATATATCTACTATTATTTTTGGAAAACAAATGTGCTGCAAACAGTCCAGATGAACCGCGTGACAAGTCAGCAAATGCCAACGCTTTCAGACGTTTGCTTTCACTCCAACAAAGGCTTTTATTTTTCCAGAGATTCGTCTCCCCTCTCTTAATATTTCTGCATTGTTTCCCTTATCATTTTGCCTTATCCCTGACTTTCCAGTTCAGCGGATTCCAACAGAGGGTATCAACGTTGACTTCTGCGAAGGACTCGGATGTTTTTCCCTATCAGTCAGCCTCGCTTTTAATGAGTTAGCTGCTCTTGCTGTTGTCATCGTTTTATTTTCTGCTGCATGGAGAAACATCCGCTCTGGAAAATCTCACCAGATCTATTTTTTCCTCAGAGCCCAGAAGTTCTTCCTGCTGCCGATGCTCTTTATTAACCATATTCTGGGTCATGCAGATCATCAGCGCCCAAGAAGAGGAAATTAACACCAGTTTACATTTGCGAGCATCTAAAAAGGATTTTCCAAGGCCTAGTTAGCATGTGCTCTATTGATTTTCAATCATAGAGTAATGCACACATCCAAACTTTTTCGAGCCTTGGACGTCACTTCCATGTGATACATTTTCATGAATCCCCCCCCCCTCCCCCAAGCTTGGACGTAATTTGTGAATGCATGAATGAAATTAAATATGAATGCATATTTAAAACAAAAAATTAACAATTTATACTACATTTGATCGCGACAAAGTCTCTACAAAGAATGATCCCATCCCTTTAAGTTTTTATTGTGGCATGTACTGATGTAGTTTGCTTAATTATTAGTATTTTCCTGCATACTCTGTTCTTGATTTTGCATTTATTTTTCCTTCCTTAGTTTGCTTTCTTGTACTTGGGTACGAGGCATGTGATTGTTTTGTTTTTCATCATATGTTTATTATTTATTTTGTCGCTGCAACTGCACATTCTGTATACATGCTGTAACGTTTGTGTTCTTGGGTAAATTCCCCCTCTGCTGACTATGGGGTATTAAACTGAACTGAATGAACTAAAGCAGGTGTTTCAATATGGTCTCAAACTTGCCCTAGACATACAAAACTGGGCGTAAATTGCCCAGATCAAAGCTTTTAAAACATTCTGTAGACGTTAATAGCACTACTTACAACTTCAAAACAAGAAGGCGTTTCTATAGAGGCGTGAGCAAGAACGCACTTCGAATGGGAGATATTTCCAGCAACGATTGGAAATTGTTAAAAAACGTTTCCTAGCTATTGCAATCTCCTTTTTGGCAATATATCCTCGCTGTATGACTCGCTCGTTGACTGATTGACTGCGTCCTGCGAGGCAGTGTACGGAGTCTCACCAGGGCCACCCATTCACACGAGTGAATTTGGGGGCCGAAGAGAAGAAAAAATCAATAAATTGTTGGGGGAACAAAAAAAAGACACTTTCTGTAGATCTAGGACTGCTGCGCCGTACATTTTTTACTTAAAGATAGAGGAAAAAACAGCTTTCACGGGCGATATTATCATATTGGTCTATTTGTCCAGTCAATATTATTATATGCAAACAGGAAAAGACTGCTTATGTGCCGAAATTTGAAATTCAAAGTGCTCATTCCGTCAAAATCCCATTCAATTTTGGGCCGGGGATTGTGGGCGAAAGCACGCCCGAGCACAAAATGGCACTTTTTCATTAGATTTAAATCGGACGAGTTTAGATTGAAGGAAAGTGTAGGAGGCTGGCGAGGGACTCGTGTGTCAAAGTGATGAATTTCAAATTTAGATTGTTGTCCATCAGGAGGTGGCACTTGGTCTTTTCTCCCATCAGTTCGGCCTTAAAATGAATACAGTGGCATATTGGACGAGAAAAGGAGGTGATTTTCAAATGAAAACTCAAAGGGGCGGTGGGGAATCGGCCAAAATTGCATTATTATCGAGGGTTTTGCTCACGTCATGTACAGTGTGCATTTCGGGCGAAACCAATCAATAATGTGAATGAATGGTCTCGAGGCTGCTAATAAGCATGTACTGAGTACGAAAGGAAGATAAGTCAATATACCTTGCGGACATGAAACACATTTGGAGAAATTTAAATTCATCGCCTTATGAGTACGACTTGAACAACGATATCAAACGTATCGTCCAATATGATATTCTTTGCATTATATACTCCAATTAAGCTATGACTACGTTCTGTAATTTATTGCCTTGGATGTTTTCGGTCATATTCCAGATTCTGATTCTGATTTCTTAATAAATTAGCGTTCCCCCTGACCAGGAAATTCAACATCTCAATATATTGTTTACTTTCAAATGTCCAGTATTACGCACTTCCCCCAGAGACAAAATTTACCTTCCCTAACTTTTCCAGGTTTTTAAATGTAAGAAATGCTACATTTATTGCATAGAAACAGGAGCTATTAGATAATGTAGCTGCCAATTTGGATTAGTCTTTTTCTTTAAATTGACGATTCCCAATTTCTTCTTGATTGGGCTTGATAACTAGCCTAATGACAACCTATGTCCATGTATTTTTGATGACGTTAGCATGTGCCACATTTCTTTCATATTAAAGTGGAAGGGAAAGTCTGGGAAATTTGAAGTTGAAAATTTCAGTTTTTGGAGAACCCTGTACCCGTAGGCGCGGATCAATCTCTTTCAATTAGCTCATACATCTACATGTGGATCCCAGCAGGTAGATATTAAAAAGTGTATTTTTAGCTTAAGTTATAAAATGCTGCCTATGGCAATATGAACAACCTTAACTCTTCTATGGCTACAAATGCCGCACAATCAAACTTTTATTAAATTTTGGGGGGTGCTATTACACTTTTACACCTCGCCTCATTTTATCAGTTTTTCGAAGTTTGTCTAGACAATTGCACGAAAACAGAATCAAATATTTGCATGACGCATCAAAAGCAAGGCAACGAGAATTAATTAAAAAAAAAATCGGATTATAATGATTCGTAAATTAACGTTTCATGAATACAAAAAATTCCACGCGGCGTGCACCGATGCGTGCAATAACACAATAAAAATAAAACTCACCAATTTTTCCTTTAGCGTCTCCAAGCTGATGTTATACACCATATTCCTGCAAGAAGAGAAAAAACGGCAACCAATTAGACCGTTTCATTATTGAAATCAAACGTGATACATGAAAACGTTTCCTAATCAAGCATATGACAGTAATCGTGCATTAATTAAACGGGTAATTTAAGCTTGAAATTGGACATGGCTGGACATCGCTCATTATCTCGTAGACCCTTCGTCACACGCCATCTCTTCATGACTATTCATAAATTGCGAAATCATCACACGATTAATTATGACCGCATATCATCGTTATATAAGTCATTTAAGTCATTATTTTTAATAAGGGAGTACGTTGAATCATTTTTATTCGTGTTAGGTCCGCTCGTTTTCCCGACAACCGTGTACGAGCGATGCAATAAAAATTCAGTAACTATAAATTTAACATAATTTGCCACCATAAATTTGAGATATTATAAGCCGGCATACACTTACAAACGCTAGGCATCAGTGCGCGCAAAAATGCTTCCATCGATAATTTTTTAAATTATAAATTTATCGACTTTATCAAAGTATCATTTTTTGATAAGGGATCGTGCATAAACGACGTCTTAAGTTGGGGGTTAACGGGGAGCTAGGGCAGAGGTCAAAAGTCTCCATTTTGATGGAAGTCCAAAGAAAGAAGGAACTGAGCTACAATCAATTAGATATTCAGGATTATTCAGCTGATAGATTAGGTTTTTAAGCCACACCCACGATGCATGTGAAACCGCGACACATGGCAGGCACGATTAATTGAAAACAGGCTTTTTGCATTCTATTAGTCCATTTGAATTCCTCAGTTGCTTCTTTCCTTGGGCGGACTATAGAAACTTTGTAATTACAATAGAGGCACATCAAATCTACATTGCTAGTTCTTCATGGAAGAAGTTATAGTAAAAAAATGCACTATATATATTTAACTCCAGTCCTTTGAGCAAGCTTCATGTAGTTCATTGTTTATTCACGCAAGCACGTGCTGAAAATCCAACCGCAAAATCAGCGCTGAAGTTTCTCGAGAGGTTAGCAATCGTATCTTATCGTTTTAAGTTCGATTAATCCTTCATTATCATATATTACACAGGAAAAAAAACCGCAGCAGAGTTTATCACGTCGCCATTTCAGGCTTTTCGAGGCAGCAGCAGAAAGCCAAAAAAGCGCCAATGCAGCGGCGCAAACATTAATCAGAGAGAAATCTAAGTTGAAAAGAAAACGAAAGGAGAAAATCAGGCCGAATCATACACAGTAGACGTTAATATCTGCCAGGCGCAAACAATGGCTCCAGCAGCTCGCTAATCAACGAGAAAACAACAATGGCGTACGTCACACGCACGCCATAGGCTGGCGTGAAAATCGTTGTAGAAATGGTGGCGTCTTTTTCCCTTCAGACCTGTACGCAACGGATCATTCAGCTGAAACTACGATAAAAAGCGGGGCTATTTCAGCTGGAAAACTGAATTCTCGTCGCCTTTCTACAACGATGCTTGGTCGCCATGGCAACCGAGCGAGGGGGAGAAAACGAGCGGGATCAATGGCCCGAGTCGTCGGTTGGCTAACGCCCTAGCAGCAAAGGCACTCAAATGACTCAATGGCCTTAGTCGTTAGTTCCAGCTAGGGCTACACGGTCAACGAATCGCTCAGGGTAGTCGAAAAATGACATTTTGCCTCTCCATTCGAACATCGGGCTCAATGACATTCTCGGATAAACAGAGTCAGTTTTTACCTTTTGAAATCAGTGAGCGAAGGGTTGACGAAATAGAGCGCTACGAGTAATTTACAATTACCGAATTATTATAATCAAGTATTTGCATCACCATCGAAAGGGGACTGATGAAATGATCAGTGGATTTTGGCTTTGCCTTTTTTGATATACTGTAGAACATTTCGAACGAGCCCACACCGATATCATTCTATCTGGATTCGTACGCGTTTCGAACTGAAATCATGGACAGAATCACGTTAAACTACACTAACTACACTTACGTAACTAAAACTCACCTTCAAATAATAAAATACTGGGATAAACAACTTAAATTTACACGTTCACAACGAAATATCGAAGCGCTCGTTTGCCCGTGGAAAAAGAACGAATGAAATGGAACGCGCAAAATAGAATCGCAGGATCACGTGCACAGAATGTCACGTGACGGCTCGTGCATAGCGGTGTTTCACGCCTACAAGCACGTGTGGTTCTAAATCCAGCCAATAAGCTTTCATGTCCATGAAAAATTGTTCAAATTGTAGGTCATAGGTCATAGAGATCAAACATTTATGAACAGTCGAGGTCAGGGTGACGTGACGGTCGACCTGACAAAGTTTAGTAGAAATCATTCGAATAGTCAAAGGGATCAAAAGTTAAAAGGATGTAATACCTTCAGTAATGTAGAAAATTTGAAATATAAAAATAGGCCTGTTGAGCTTTCGCTCACAGCTCGTAAGTTAGCAGTGATTGCCTAACTGTTAGGGGCAGATAACTCCACAATTTCAATGTCTGTCCAAATAAAAACTGGACTGGGGAGTTCAAACGGACCAATAGAACGCAATCGCTTGTCCTTTTATCAACTATTCCTGAAAGCCTGGAAGAACCAATCTATAAGCCATCACTCTGATTGGCATTTCCCCTGTCCAATCTGTCCTCGGACATACTATAGGATAGTTCAAGTTAGTTACCAGCACAGAAACACGCAAAAAATAGCCTTAAAACAAGAAACACGCAAAAAATAGCCTTAAAACAAGAAACACGCAAAAAATAGCCTTAAAACAATAAATTTGTATAGTCACGTGTACGACAGGTGTCATTCTTAAATACCAGACAAGCACATGTAAAGATAGCCTGCATTTGGAGTATTACTGTATACTGTATAACATGGTATACACTAGTTACTGGCATACAGCACACATTGTTTTCCATGAGGTTATCGGTTTATAGTCCAACCCAAACAACGTTTGAAAACCACACACACAAAAAACTTTTCGACTGAAGTGCCATTTTCACCTGATTTACATTGACGAAAATCACTTACAGATAAAAATCATTTATCGAGAAGAAAATGGTTGCTACGTTTCGGTTTTCGGGCGCATTTCCGTGCACTTTACGACGAAGAAAATCGCGAAAGCCTGCTCGCAATAAATAATTTCTGGTGAAAAAACACTAACATGAAACAAGCTGTTGCGAAGGCCAACAAAATCCAGAAATGAGCCTCGGGCCATGTCCTATTGCGAACGTATTGGAGCATGTGTATGTCTTCGCAATTACGAAATTGTGAAAACAAACAACGGGGCTGTGCTAGGATGCGTATTTCATTTACGTTTTTATCGCTATCCAGCAAAAATCGCGAGACTGGCAAAGCCATTTATATGCGAGCGAGAGATTGGCCACACATTTGCATTTCTCAGAGGGGATTTTTATGTTTTTTTTCCTCCGATGCCAATTTCTTGACTTTTTTCGGCTTCCTGACCATCCTCGCTCTAGCTTTTTAAACGAGCCCCAGTTTTTTTCCAGTTTATTTATCCAACAGACAATATAATGCCGGCGCCATATTTGCATTGGGCTGGAAAAACATTCCCAGAAGTTGGGATTTTGCTCGAGCCTATTTTTTCTGGACGATTGAGCAACGTGCAGAAAGAAGATGGCTAAAGATGGCCAACGCGAGAAAAATATTTGAATAATTTCCAGATAGATGCAGGCTGATGTTTACTTAGACCTACTACATGTCTGGGTTTGAGCAACGGCCAATTCTATATGCAAATATGGCGAAAATCCGGAAAAAAAATCAAATTTTATTATAGAAATTTTTTGAGATAAAAATCCAGGTTATTATGGATGGTCACATTTCACTTCAGAACAACATGAAAAGTTTGGTATGAATTCTATTTTTTCGTTCAAACAATTGCAACAATCTTGTACATGTACATGTATGATAGCCATCTTCGTCAAATGGTATTGCTGGACAAATTTTAATGCTTTTTCCATCAGTGAACATAATTTTCAATGCCTTTCAGACCTGAATTTCCCTTCATGACATTTAAATGACACAGATGTTAGTACCATGACTTCTACACGGCCCTAATGGTACTACCATTACGTTTCCCATTAACCATGAATTGAACCTCAATGATTTCACATGATTTTTTAACAAAAAATTATAACTTAAATTAAGCAGCGGCTTACAAAGTACCACAATTAATAGAATTTAATCTCCTATTAAACTGCCTGCAATATCTCGAATAAGTACATTTTAATTGGCTTGTGCCCATAAGCAATAATGGGTCAGCCTGTCACGTGACAGAAATCGTAAATCGCAATAAACTCATTTGTTATTTTGAAACGACAAACACGACATGATGCGCCATGGCTTGTTACCCGCAATCAACAATAAAAATTGATAATCTCCAGTCTACCTATCTTAGCAAAAAAAAAACTTAAAAGAATCGTGCCCCTAAAATCGGGCAATCACACATAGCACGGAAGCCATGTTGGCCCCTTTAATAATTTTTGTACAGTTGGATGCAACAAATCATCAAATTGATTTCCATGCAATCACATACTACCATGATACAATGTTGAAAAAGGATAACTTATTTATGGCATTAATTCTGATCCAAAACTACAAGCACGTTGACCCCTGATGGAAAACCCCCAAAATATGAGTTTCTGTCTAGGCTTCAATTGTATTTATAAAAAGAGAGAGCGAGAGGAGAGAGAGAGATAAAAAGCACGAAAAACTAGGTTAGCCCGTTTCATTAGGACTGAATTGGTAAACAGGAAGAAGGATCAATACCGCAATTGAGCGCACAGCCGCCAGGGGGCGCCACGCTTTCCATCTCAATGGAAAACGACGAATGACCTGAATTGTCAGCCATTTTCATCGCGCAACATCTTAATTGATTTCATCGGGGAACAAACTCGTTTTTTTAAGATTGAATTTGGAAATTGAAATGTTCATTAACTGCGCAATAATATGTTCGAGGTTCATACGTGGGTGAAATGAAGGCGACAATGCCATTACACAGCTGGAGAAAATATATGAAATTAAACTATAGCGTACAGCTGGCATCAACAACGAAAAAGCATATTTAAAAAATATTTACGAAAAACTAACGCTGAAGACTAATGAATTTTTAACGTTAAAATAATGCGTGGCAGTCAATTAAATCGCAATTAGCCCCAATTGGGCGCTCGGCTATCTCATTAGATTAACAGCAATTTGTAGGAAACAACAGAAATCTAGGCCAAACATGAGAAATCATTAAAATGTAGAGGCGAATCAAAATTAATGAATGCGATTCGTGTAAGTGGCCAGAAGCGCATGTCATCCTCGCAATGCAAATCAAACGACAATTTAATGCGCTTTATTACAGTAAATGATTTTACGAGCATTCAGTCAATCTTATTTAGGATGCGAAAGATGTTTGTCGTGTCAATGCTCTGACTGAGAATAATACGATTAAGAAAATTTGACAACAATTTTATGAATTGCAGTTATTCAATTACCGTAGGGATTAGGACGTATTTAATTTATGACTCCTGGAAGTGTTACTGAACATTTCTGAATGTTTTCTTCACGAACCATGTAGCAAAACAACAGTTCATTTTTCAGGAAACCATTTAAAAATTTAAAGCATTTTCATTATAATCAGGATTGATTTAATGATACTCGTATTGAAAACACCAGGTTGACTTATTGGTAAATGTTAATTTGCTTTTTGAAAACACCAGAAAATGGGTTGTTTGCATAACCATTAATATAAGCTGACCCTAAACCTTCAATATTGACTCTCCAGAATTACGTCCAGAGAAACCAAATGGAGATGAACAGAACATAAAACAAACAAGTTATTAAGCTGTGCATGTTTAAGGGTCCAACTACAATTCAATGTGCCTGGTGATGGGGGTGTCGATTTACAAAAGCACAAGAATGTTACAACAAAAATGATGGAGAAATGATATGACAAAATGGAACGACATGTCACACATGTACAAAAATGCTACAGAAAAATTACATCCAAAAGGAAGAATCATAAGCAGAAAAATGAAGAACAGGCTATGATCATACAGGGTGATCATAACAGGACTTTGTGATTGATCTTCGTCGTGACGCAATTTTCTGCAGAAAATTCCCCCTTTACCAATGGTATGTGACATCCGATATCTGCAGCAGAATTCGGCCACAAAGCTCTCAAACCAGGAGTGGATGGAGCGTTCAGAGGGGAATCCAATACAGGAGACCCTCAATTGGAAGCGACATTCAAAGTGAAAATGCAACGTACTTAATGGCGGTCGTCATATTTGAAAGCCCAAATGCGGCGCATCCAAACTTGCATCTAATTAAAAGGCACGACACGCAAAGCACGGACCTCGAAACCACAGACAACTAAAGGGAGAAAATCATCAATTCCCCCTAACCCCCCCTTAACACACACCATTTGGCTCGTAGGGCCTATTGGATGAAGACGATGAGGGACGTGATTGGAAATAACAGCCCCCTTTTTGGAAATTACAAGGGGGAATTGAGAGGACTAGCGTTAATTAAGACTGGAAAACGAGACTGTCACCATTTGCAGTCACACTATATGATTAGACGAATTGGAAGGCAATATAGGGGGCGCCCTAATTGAGCCACCAATTGAATAAGCAACTTTTCTCATCAATGTGGACAACGACTCCTCTTCTGAATTTCACAAACATCCAAAATGACGAAAGTCGATCAACTAATAAAATTGCTAACATGTGGTCGAGTGACAAGAGACATGGAAGCCTTTGTTACGATCAGGTTAAGGTCACTTCGACCTGTAGGCGAGGAATTGGCTATGATTTTATCATCGATTATTAGCGTCAGCATCACTTCTCGCATCGACCAAAAAGCACGTGCAGCCAAATCGTCAAGAGGTGACCGACGTGACCAATGGATAAAAAGTAGATGAATTTTGGCTGCAGAAAATGTGATGCTGGAGCAAAACTGGGCACACTTTCGGAAAGTTTAGAAGACGAATTAATGTGATGCTGCATCGAACGATCACTGTTACTTTGTCTTCTTTATCTCTTTTTAATTTAATTTTTAATTTTTTTTTTATGTACTTTTGCTGTAACATTTTTGTACGTCTGTGACGTGTCATTCTATAGCTTTCATAAGCACCAGGCAATCACTACCAGCTAAGAGCCGTTAGGATAAGCCCACTTTCTCAGCGTCCAAGCTGCAGCGGGGCATATACCGTAGTACAGCTGAAATGAATTCTTAATAAGTGCTGCTGTTCAGACGACACCCTGCATGTATAGGCCTACACAACATGGATTCCAACTCAGAAAACGTACGAATGCAGGCGTAACGTGCCTGCGTATTTATACAGGTGAACATTTTGCCGTCTGAGCATAATTAATTCAAATCTACTCCACCCAAATGGGGTTTCAGACGACCATAGAGAAACGTCATAAAATTTGTATAACCGAGCGACGCAGCCATTCCCCTTCAATTCCAGGGCAAAAACAGAGGAGCTGAAGGGCTATAAATGCAGCAGGCCATAAATATGTATAATTGAAGGCATACAAAATAGGTGGGATGTGCAGAGAACACGCTGACCGAGCACACAAATGCATGCATAAGGGGTGTTTTTTGCACTTTTAACGATTTTAGCATAACGTGTCATCATCTCGTATATGGCTTTTCTATAAGCTAAATATATGTAAAAAAAATTATTATTTATCACGCGACTTTTAGGGGCAAAAACACGATAGATACGCGCCCTGGCCTGGGATTGGTGCGTTCAAGCTCCAAAGGCAAGTTAAAATTAGTGCTATAATTAGTGGGAACAGCTCATAGATCCATTTAGGCAGAAAAGCGATGGATAAAAAACAAAAAAAAATTGCATTACAAGAACATGTACTGTGCAATAATGAAAAACAATAGTTCAATCACCAGACTGGTGATTTTCATTAGCGTAAGACTTACACGTAGACTAATAACACTGAAAATACAGTTTGACAAGGGGACGTTCAAATAAGTCACCACACTTTTCAAACATGCAGTCAGGCGGTGGGATCCGTCGGTCGAAAGTAATGGCAGCTGCATTGCCCATATCGGGAAAGAGTGTCGCGAAATTAACGCGTTGAATTTGAAATGGAATAAGAATGTGGAGTGGTGGAAATTGACGAAATGTTTATCAGGCAAGTGCCAATGAAGCAATTCGTGGCTTCTTTTTTGAATCAATTTTGTAGCTGGTATGCTGGTGATCTATGGGGATGACGGAAGTTAGGCAATAAGATGATGACATGATAATTGAATGTCCCCAATCACTATATGTTGAAGACATGCTGGACATAAAATTGACCACCTCGAGACCAACATGCACTTGCATTTCTCTCATTTCGCTTCCCACGAGTTCATTTCTAGGCAGAAAAGTTACACGATTGAACAATCAAATGCACGCACGAATAATGCCGACTTTATGATGATTGAATTTCTGCAGCCCTCGTTTGCGCAACATATATCATTACCATTTTTCCCGAAGTTATCTTGCATAATTCGCTCTCATGGTAATCTGTCTCCCCTTTCCCTATCAGCCAAAGTGGGAAACGAAGTAAGCAAGTTCCCATATCCCCAAAACTGCTATTAAGATTTTTCTCATATTTAAGATCCATGAAATCCAAACCATAAAATCTACCCGCTTCTATTATCTCCCTGACAGTGAACGGATTTGTATTTTTACTATGATGGATTTAACCGCCCTATAAATAAACTTTTATAGTTCACGTAATTCAGTCGAAGAATCCCTATCAACAAACCTACCTTTTTTGATGGCATGTTTTAATCGTGGAGCATAAGGATCAAACCAGATTTTTTTTTTCACAACATACATGTACATGTACATTACAATTGTGTGTGCATTTTTTCCAGGCATGCACATGTATTTCACAAGTTTCTTACCTCGCTCCTATTAATAGGGAGTCCCCATCTCTTTCCAGCAGTTTAAAGTGGTCCACGTGGGAATGGTTCCCAATAAACCTTTGCACTTGATCTTCAGCTAAAAAAACAAAAAGAAATATTTAGCACATATGAAATGGAACAAGATCTGCGAGCTTAAATTTAATTTGTAGCATTTGCAGGTTTGCACAAAATTCAAAAAAATTCCTGTGGCCATAAAAACAATGTCTTCTTGGAATCGTTTCCAAACCAGATAAGTGTAAATTTACTAAAAAAAATTGTATGAAATGCTAGCACAGTGGGTAACATCTTTTGTCGTTGTACGAATTTTTTTTTTCTGGATTTCACAGATGGATGTGTCATCATTGCAAGTAGGCTGCCCTATATGATTGGACGTTCAAAATGTGTAGTTCGGGGTGGAATCCACAAATTGATTGAAGTTGAAAGTGGAGGATTTATATAGAGTGCAGGATTTACAGAACACGCAGGGTAGCGAAAAACTTTAGGTTGTGAAAAAAAAATCATCTTCAAAATCGATGAAAAGGGGGGTCAGAGTGGTTGCCTTTGTCGCTAACACAAAGCCAGAGGGTAATTGATTTAGCTTTCGGAGCAAATTGTGACTAAGGTCAACGATCATACAAAGCGTCATCGCAAATCGGGTGGACGGGCATCAACCCCTGCAAAGTGGCTTTTAATTTCTTTTACGTCACATTTCATAATGTTT
>JAQFYZ010003493.1:0-13290 GCA_034695085.1 Cylindroiulus punctatus | reverse complement strand
GCGCCTTTTTTTAAATCCTAGATGTCAACAAGTACGAACTAATAATAGCCATAACAATCAATAAGAATGACATGCCATAAATTTTTACACGGACTCTTGCTTTCACATAAATTGTGTGATCATAGCACAACAAAATTCACTGAGCCATAAAATCTGGGTTTAAACTGGTTATTTTTGGAAACTGCTAATTAGCGTTTGCTCCACCGTATTTCGATAGAAATGCAAAACTTTTAATTATCCAAGTTTACTTTTTAGGCAAATCTCATTTCCAAATTTAAAAATGACGATGTTGTGACATTAAAACCCATTTCTAGAAAACGAACCATGTCACAAGGGGCGTAAACCCACACAGATCAGACCAAATCATTTCCCAATTTCGAAAATGACAAAATAACTATTGCCACTTGCAGAGTTACAATTTACAAAAAAACAATAGTAAAACTTATCCCCGAAAATGTACATGGAAATGATTGAAACTGTTTGATTTTTTGAATGAGAAAGTTTTGGGGATAAGTATTACTATATATGGTTTTATGTAACTTTGATTTTTTTGACTGATAAATAAACATAAATTATGTTTATTTATTAGTCAAAAAAATCAAAGTTGTCAATAAAATCATTTACATATATATTTTTGGGGATAAGTTTTACTATTGTTTTTTCTTACTGCTCATAAATTGCGCCAATTGTTTCTTAAATAAAATAAAGTTGGAAAAATTCAAACTCGAACGAGCAATTCAATCTCTGGTCATGTAGGACTGGAAAACAAAATTTAAATTCAATTAATTAATATTGCATTTCATCAGGTCTGAAAAGTATTCACCAATGAAAATGCATGTATAAACCCTGGGGGCGTTCAAATATAATGTCATCACATTTAGCGATTTTCATTCACTGTACCTGTCATCATTTACAGATACCCACTATTTCCTTCAGCAGAATTTAGTTGTAAATCTGCGCATTAATTGTAAAAAGAAGTTGTCCAAAATTAATATATGTCCCATTGTTCCCATCTGGTCTTGACCCTTTTTCGAAAGTTAGTTTTCTCAAATTAACAACCCAATAAACTTATCACATCGTCTGTATGCCACGGCCTGCAAGACTGGACAAAAGGCAATTATAATTACACAATGGAAAGCATGACACGAAAAGGTTTCTAATTTCTATCCAATTTTGCTCGAAAAAAACTTGCCAGTCATCTCAGTAGGTGCCATAACCCAGATAGTGGAGTTGAATTGTCTCAACAACATCTTGCCCTTGACTATAGTATGCTGGTACGGCTGGTCTTATAAATCGTGATTAACCCAACAGATTTCGTGCGAATTTAGTAAAGAAAAATCTCAGACAAACGAAAAAAACGTCATTTCGATCATCTTGCACTTTTCATTTTACCCAAGAAATGCCATCGTGAGTGTGGGAAATTATGCCTTTCACTTATTCCCACAGCCCTTGTCATTTGAGTTTTCCCAGTTTCTTGTCCTCAACAATTTATCCATTTTGAAAATTATCGAAAACAATTAAAACAGATTCAAAAATGTCTTCTTTTTTTCCAAGATTACTAAAAGTTATCAAAAAAATATTTTTTGAGATAAGGCAATAAGAAAGCAATTTTGCAGACTAAAAAGTTTTTTTTTGAGAAAATACAATAACAGAAAACATTATTTCTTAAAGTGCACTTTGCAAACATAAAAATGTAAGACATAGTTATCCAACAGCCCTCAAAAATCCTGATGTTTCAGCAATTTTGGGTTGCGCGACGAATGCCGCACTCGACAGTTCATAAAAATACATTTTATTTCGAAACAAATGTATCGGCCGAGGGGGTTAGTTCAATAAATGCGCCGAGGAAAGTGATTAGTAGCATGAATCGATGAACATAAGCAGGAACAGCACCAATTTGGGTGCAAATATCTAAAAACTTAAAAAACACCCTAGCTATCAGTTCTCAATGCTCGAGAAGGCCGGTGACGTCCAAGCCACCGCTGAACTTGTACTTCTTGGGCAGATTGTGAGAATTCACCAAACTTTCAAAATCTTCGGTGCCAATGGGGAAGTTGTGAGTGTAGGAGAAGTAGTAGGGCTCCCCGACGCCGTAGACCGGCACGCCGTGGTTGTAGCGACTGATGTACTGCGACTTGCCATCCTTGACGGTGCCAGAGTAGCCCCTGCGCTGGGCCCTTTGTCCGTGGTGGTTTTGGGCCGAAGCCACCAAGTGCTCATCTTCCTGGGCAGGAACCAAACCCTCCAGGTCATCGTGTGTGCTGTACAGGATACGGGATTGCTCACCGCGGTTGGACAGCGGACGGTCAGCGACATAGGATCTGCTCCGCAATGGTTCGGGACTCCGCTTGAGACGGAACAAGCGCAAGACCATTGGGTCGGAAGAGAAGGACTCTGCACAGGCCATGGAAACCACCAGCACCTAGAATTAGAGATCCAGGTTAAATTTTTGACAACGAAATTTTGGCAGCTTTCGGTTCCATTCCACGTAGGCCCGATCATGCTCCCGCTCAGCGGCTATCTGAAAATGTGAAAATTAAATTGTTATTTTTGTGAAGATATTTTTGAATTGATTTACAGAAACTTCTAAAACTGGTTACACATTTTTGTGGTATTTTTGGAGAAGATAGTTTGGCAACAATCATCTACAAAATTAGATTTTAATGTGAAAGTTCATATGGGAATGGATATAATTGCCCAAAATATACTTCCTCAATCCGATAAGCACAATATAATGACAAGAAACTCCCAATTCCTGATAATTTCATTAAACACAGTCATCAGAGTAACAACCGATGCTGAAATTGCAATTACTTTAAATACGCTAGGGCCAGACAATCGGTCTAACAATCCCATTTGATCACGATTTTGGTTAAACCTTCAGAAATTATTCCTTTCTACTTTCCAGTTCGCTTTGTGGCTTTTGCATTGAATTTGCAGAAGAGAAACATCTGAAAAAAGCGAGTACCAGGACGTTCTTAGCAAGATTTGCCCTCCAATCTCGAGCCGAGACAAAAGCCGAGCGAATTTCGTGTATTTCACGAAATGCCATACCGTGCAAACCTGTATGAAATCCAAAAACGATAAAAAAAACAGGTTGGAATACAAAGGAAAAACGGATAGTTGCAAGGTTGATCCACCGTAATGGCCCGCCGGGGCACGCGTGCGAAGAAAGGATTAATCTTATTATCAGATAATTACAGGTTGAGCCATATTTGCAAAACGCAAAAATCCATAAACCCTTATTATCCATTAAGATTAGCAGTCATCGAGCGTGTACAAATGAGCTGTAATAAAGTAAGTTGAGATGAAAAAAAAATGATTTTGAAACAATTGAACTGATACGGTGAATATAACCGAGCAGCACTCGGCTAGTAAATAAACGGGAACTTCAAACAGGAAACAGACGATATTAAAGTTGTTTTTAAGGAGCTGTTAACGTGCATTGTTATCATAAAACAAAAGTGAGAGAAGAAAGGGGTACACCATTCTTCATCAAAACATTTTCACAATAAAGGGATCCCCCAGAAATTTGCAAACCCCAAAAATGCAAAGAAATTTTATATTTACAGCCATTAGGCTGTGTATAAACAGAAAATTGAGAAAAAAAATACATTAGAAAACAGCAAATTTATATTATTTTTGAAGTAATAATTCCAAGAGAAAAAAACGATTAAATTAGATTTGCATCCAAAGGTGTGAAATGTTTTAGCGAAACCTGGTCACAAGATGGATTATAACCTAACATTTATGATTTAATTTATACCAGTGGCAAAAATAAATTAATTAGCAATGTAAAATTTCATTATGAAATTCTCGGTATTTCAGAATTAAAACTCCATAAAAATGCCAGCAAAAAAAAGGAATTAACATAATTTTCCTCAACATCACTTCCCTTTGCACTAACGAGTTTACGAACATCCTATAAGTTAAGCGAAATTTGCATAAAATCCAGCCTAATTTTAGTTGTATATTGCAGACCAGTTTAGCCGTTGGAACTACTAAATAAGACAAAAGGCAAGAAGCTAAATAAAACCCGTTTGCCAAAATCAATAATAAAGACTTTAGGAATAATTGGCATAATATTGTGAATTTCCGTTATCACATTACTATCGAAGCGCGGAAGTAACTCTACATCACCTACTGTATATTTATCTCGAACAATTAATGTAGCCTGAAGACTGATTTACTTTTTACACATGCTAAAACCTGACAATTTTCTTTTTTGCCCTCGATGTCGGTTATTTGACAACGAGTCAATGAAATTTAAACACGTTGTTTACCATCACCTGAAAAGAAGCAACGCCCTATGAAAACAACATTCAGTCTTGATAAAATATAGTCAAACGCATTCTTTCCATCATTTCTTAATTATTAACTATTTCAAATTGCATTAATTTTGACTCATTCACAGCATGACAGACGACTGTTTAGATTAATTGATTGTTCCAGATAATTAGTACAGTAATATGTAACTAAAGATTAAAAAACTATAATACCAATATTATTTACTGATTATTACAAAGCGTTTTAAAAATTCCAGAGAAGAACCCAGTGGATACTAAGTAAAATAAAAACTATTATTTGATATTTTTAGTTGTTGTTTAGACTAAATACATGTATTTCTGAAAACTCATCAAGTATTAAAACTGTAATTCAATCACTTTCAATTCTTAATTTTATAATTAATTTTTTTTTTGAATAATTGGAACATTTTAAAATCGTGCTAAATCCTATCTGAAAGCATATGAATTTTTCTGGATAATTAATACGGTGAACATGCCGGATAATCCTTCCATCTGATCCCAGTGTTTTGAATTTGAAACTGACATTAAATGCATGCTAGTCGTACTCACCAGGGCGCAGACTGCAATTTTCAAACACATTTTTCCTGTCCACAAGGATGATTCGCACAAAGCTACTTTGAATCCCGGCAAAGCCTTTGATGCTCGAACCCACTTTCTCCTAAGCAAGTGCTCGAGTCTCGCGTCACGCACGCGTTTGAATAATCCAGAAATAACGCGCACCATCACCCGTGTAGCCGGAGAAATAAAAAAGCTCCACCTCCCAATTAAAAGCCATTTCGCTGAAATGAAACAAGCAGAACGAGGTCAGAAGGCGAAAAAAGTGAACAATTCATGCTTTTTAAATCTACTTACCTTCGGTGGTCGAATGTTCGATGCGACCGAGCAAAAGATAGAAGTAGGGAAGAAAAACACGAAATCTTCATTCAATAAAACGAGGCGATTTAAGACCAATATAACAATCACATTTCTGAATGTGAAATCTGAAAGCAACCAAGTGAAGAAATGATATTTGGAGAAATCTAAATATTTTACACTATTTATGCAGGGCGCTTGCTGAACAGCAATCTGAAAATATAAGGATATTTCGTGGATTATCCAAGACAAATTTATTTTTTATCGTGACAGGAATTTGGTTGTTTTGTCACTTCTAACCAGATTATGATGACTATACTATAAACATTATTTTGAGAAAAATTCATGGCTCATATTGTTTAGAGGTTTATAAAAAGAATCCCATTGTTGAACACAAGTTTCCAAAAAATAATAATGGAGTTTCAGTGTATTAACGATCATATACCCACCATTATTTTCAAAAAATAACATGAAATACATGAATAGACATCTCCCCTTTTTTGTTTTGAACAATGGATCAGTAATAATGCATCCTTGTGAACTTTTCTTAAGTCTAGAAAAGTTGGCTTGAATGCAAGTGATAATTAAATTCTTAAAATTAATAAACAGAGCAAAAAAAAATTATGACAGACCAAAAATTGATCTTTATAAATAAATTTGTAAGAAATTGTTAGAAATACAAATATTTTTTTGAACAACTCAAACAAAAGTGGTGGATTTTGGACATTATTTACACAAAATAATATTTGGCAATTATCCTAATTAATCATATATTGGGTCATGTGTCAAAGAGCTAGATAGATGACCATGTACCACTTCAACACCGCAAATGTAGGCTACCCCAAAGAATACAGTGATAGGCTGTTTGACGAAAATGACTGAAAAAATTTCCAGGAAAAACAAATCCACCGTATCAGGGGACAAAAATGCAGCATAACTGAGACATTCTCAGTGCTGAAGACACCTTGAGAGACCAATAGCTTAGCTGTTTAACAACATATATGAATACATGTGTGTACATCAGCTTCACGGACTGTTGATCAAGAATCCTCAACTTCGCAACGTAAAAACTTCAGCAGAATTGGTGTCTTCTTGAGCATGTTAGTGCGAGAAGTTAAGCAGGCAATCAAGATCCAGCTTGTTTTTCTGTCACCTGAGCACATAATTGCAGTTTTTGTCCCATATTCGACACGAATAGCACAGCCGAGGTGATTCACAGGGCACAATAAGCCGAACCGCGAATGACTTTCGTTCAGGACTAATAACTTGAAACAAATATACAACTTCTCTAGCGTGACCACCGTGTTTTCACACCTATCACACAAACTAATTGAATAGCGATTAAGCCACAAGCAGGGTGATACATACCTGGAGAAATTGTTACCGGCAATTACTCGTACTTTTGCTTTCACGAAACTAAAATGTGTGAGAAACTAATCGCATGAGATTATTTGTCACATTCAAAAAAGCTTGTTTAAAAATTGAGAAAATAAATGTATGAAAGTTTTACCAATAAACAACTGACAATTTCAGAAACATCCATAATTAGCTTGCCCAGTTGTCTGGAAAGCAATAATAAATAATGAAAACAACAGTAATATTTGGTCTGACTCCCGAAACAATGATTTCATTATAATGAGATTTATGGCTGTCGTTATTATCAATTATAAGTTAAGATGATCATAAGAAAGATAAATAGCGAACAGTCTTCAAATGTTTTCTGTACGCAATTAGCTAGGACTATAAAAAAATGTGTAAAAAAAAAAGCTGGCCTAAATCAAGCTTCTTCTAATCTGTCAATTTCACGATGCCCATTGTCCCGCACGAAGGGGCTTACGAGTTAGTTTAAAAAAATTTACTTCAAGAAGTCAAAAAATATAGATTTATAAAAGCGAAAGCGTGGATATTTCCATTCATATAATTCAATTCAATTCTCTGTCAACTCCATATATTGCAACAATTTTGATATAAAAAACTGCAAAACATAACTTCAATATACATGTATTCATTACATGAATAGTTTTCTAGAAACAACTGATTAAAATTAAGATCAGGAGCATGCACCAAATAGGAAAAATGAAAAAACCAGTCGATTTTAATTTGAATATAATTATTTCAGCCATTTCTGGCCATGATAATCACATCTTAAAAGGGATTTCAACGCCAGAATCCATCGTGTAAAAAATTGCAAGAAATATTTTGGCTTTTCAAAACGATTCAAACAGTAAATATATCACCTCATAGAATGCGATGTACATCATATCGTTCTTTTCCAATTGTGTCTCATCCAGTCTTTTCATCAAAAATAAATATGCTTGAAAGAAACACTAAATTTGCTCCAATCTGCTGGATTTAGAACGAGTACCTAGTCGATTTTACACTTTTGTAAAGTTTATTTTATTTATAAATATATAACGATTGTTGCATCGTTGAAACATATGGTAGGATGATCGACATATATCATACTACGAGGTGAACTATTTATTTAGAGGTTAGAATGGTTTTTAAAAGCTACAGATACAATCCAAGAATTTCTCAGATGGCTCCATTCACATTTTAAAACAGCAGACCTCGGCATTCGCAAACATAACCTTACCCAACTACTTCACATCAACAGGAAAATTTGAGAGCTTACCAAGCATTCTTCGCACGATAGTGCATTATATCACCGGCGGTACTATCTTACTGTAGGATTCAACGGGTGCATATTCTCACTGGGTTTCGGATGCAACTGTCGCACAAGTGACCGGAGTGGTGGAAGAGGTGCAAAAAACTAAAAACCAAATTTTCTAATCTGACTACAGCGTGCAACGAATGGCACGAAAGATGCTGGTACCGTGGGAGACCACTTGGCACAGCACAAATACATCACAGTTGTGGATGTAAATGTATAAAATGGCAGCAATTGATAGGCACAGATCTCACCTCACAACCTTGTTGCTGCTACGCAAGACTAAGAATTCGATGTTCCTAAATGAACACTTCGTCGTCCATCCCATCATACGGGTGCGCAGAAACCTCATACCTGTTCGCCAAATTTCCATTTTGGTAATTTTCAGAATTTGAAGCAGTATCACAGATGGCTCCAGTCGCGTCGAAAGCGGTCTGTATAGAAGCAACATCAGCGCGAGATCCCTTCTGATGAAGCGGAGGCCTGGTCATCGGGGGCTTGTCCGGCCAGCTTGAAAATTCAGGCACTCTTTCGATGCTGACTTGTCGAGAGCAAGTCTGTGAGGACAGCGACACACGGGCACTGGACTGCTGAGCTTGAGCACCGGACTCCTTGAAGTAAGCGTCCATCATCTTAAGTAGTGTTTTCGGATTCCTTTTCGCAAATTCTTCCACGTCTGTAACAAAATGCTCGTTAACCCAGTCTCACACACGAAGCAATTAACGAGAAAACTAAAACTGCTTATCACTGAATTATTTTTTATCCCGACTGTTGTTCCATAATTTTATAATTTATCTGGCATTTGATAAATTTGAACAGCCAGATCTCAAATAAAGAGATTTACAGTACGGCTTAAAAATACTTTGGTTATACAGTGCGATTTTCTTGCAGCACAAACCAAACATTCCTCAACAACGTAATGTTTACATAATTACCGATGAAATTTTACATATACGTACCTTAATACCCCTGCTTCAGTAGTGGCACATCAAAAAATTCAAAATTATAGGAGGAGCAGAAATGTAAATCGTTTTACCCAAGAGCATGATTGTTTCAGAGAAATGACAAACCTGCCAAACCTGATAATTCCATAGGATTTCAAGATGTTTTTACTTTGGACACAAGAGGTCATTTCACTTCACGTAATTGGGTTGTGTCACCACTCAATGATGGTGCAATAATTATAGATTTCTTGTTGAAATAATGTGAAATGACCTGTTGTCCAAAAATAAAAATACATCCTGGAAATCCCGTTTTCTCATGATATACAGGTTTGCAGCTGAAACATCGTGGCTGTACGGGAACAATTTTTGCATTTTCAGATATTTTTACTTAAAGTCATAATATGTGGGACCTCGACCTATCATTCTGAGTGAGCTTAACTTAATTAAAACCATACGGAAATACTCGCCATTTTCAGCTCAATAAAAGTGGAACACTCACCTTTCAAAATGAACCCAGAATGTGAAATAGTTTTGTGTTCATTTTTCCATCTCAGGTACAGGTGAAGAAAGACCGCCACGTAGAAGTCGTTGACAACTGCAACCACTTGCTTCCTCCGATTGCAGATCTTGTTGAGGCGCCCTTCTCGCAAAACTTGCAACACGATGGCCGTGATGTTGATGCTCATGACGACAAACGGAAAATTCTACGGTGGTTGAACATGGTCAGTTACTCGACAAATATTCGTCCAAACAAGCAGCGTAGAAAAATGATTTATTAAAGTAGTTATAATGCATGTCAACTTACTTGAGTTTCATGCAGTGATAATTTATAAATACTGCATGCTAGTAATAAAGTTGAAGGACACATGACCAAGTGCAGGAGATTCATCAGGCCCCAAAATCCAGCTCCGCGCAAATCAGTAGCAGGGTCACTACCTTAAAAAATCGAGAAAGCAGGCTGGGATCCATTCTAACGCACATTTTTGGACATATGTCACCCAGTTTTAATTAGATTGAAACCAGAACTACCTTGAAAGCCAATCAGTTCCCAGTGCCTTCCATACCTCGGGCAATCGAATAAGTCCCCTGTTAGCTGTTTGTACACAGTTTGCAAGACCCTCATGTGAACAGTTTCACCATTGTCGAGAGGACCTCCATACAAAACAAAACATTTCAAATTCAAAACCTCGGATTCAGATAACTTGAAATTGCTCCCACAAAACGGCCCTTACATGCAGCTATGGCAAACACCAAGTTTCTTTCGTCGACCAAATCCCTCGACAGCTTTGACGGACCGCACAGCATCTGAACTAAGCCCCAGATCCCGCTTTGTTCGAGAGTGGGCCTGATGTTTTTCTATACCAATTCAGCGAACGAATTAGCGTAATAATTACTCCACTAATTGCACATGGTGCCGAAGTCGAAAAGATCAAATTTTATAAATACCATGAATTCGAGCATATTTGTTGTTTGAAAATACTGCAGAGCTTCGTTGAACGCAATTAGATCGCATTGCAGACTGCACCTTGGACCAACAAGAACCCCGTTCGTCCTTATGCCTAGAAATCATAAACTTTATAAGCACACTTTAAAAACGAATCATCAAAAACAAGTAACAAATTACTCACTGGGAATAACGTTTGTGACAGCATCCCACTCTTCCTGAGCCAATTCCAATTGATTGTAGACACCTTTTAAAACGTGAGATAATGCACAATTTCAAAAGTTTTAGATAAAACCGTAAAAGGCAACTCAAAATGAGTGTTCAAGCTATTACCATTTGAATTGACTTCCTCGGCTTCGTCTCTCTGCAAACAATCGAAATATGAATGCAACCGCGACAAAAGATATCCCGTGATTTTATTCTTCTATTTCAGTTCAATGGCTCACCTCCTCCCTTTGCTCTTGACCCGGGGCCCTGGACATGATGACGCTATTCGTTGTCCATCTGTATCATCTAGTGAAAAAAGTTCGGAACTTCAGAATGAGTGAATTAAGGCCCCTTATGGTAAGACAGCCTTGTAATTTTCCTAATGTCAGCCACATCTACCACAGTTTAAGACTCGAGGTCACTTGAGAACAGAGAGCGAACCCCAGGGGCTGGTTACGTAAGTCTCAGCAGAGTGGACCAGTCTACATGTGCCTCTCTGACAGTAGACACTGTAGAAGTGTGACAGTAACTATCACACTTGCAATCTTTAATTGAATAAATATCAGCACAGACTCACAGAATTCAGGTGCATAGACACAGATCTGGTACAGTAATACCAAGATTTCACTCATGTAAAACTGTTTAGTGTGCAGCTAGACCATCTAAGATTCCCTCAATTCTCTAATTGGTTACTACCACTCTCAGCTCTCAAATAGACACTAGCTTGAAACTCATAGCTTAAAAGTGACTTCCTCGATGGCAACACTCGATCACTCTCTGCTTTCAGTTAGACACAAGCCTAATGACAACAAGCAAGTCAAACCCAACCCATTAGTTGTCAATTATGAAAACACAGCAAGATGAGAAAAGTCCAAGTGACACAAACAGCAGATAGCTTTTGGAGGCCTTGCATGCTTGGACAAGTTGACTCGCAAATTTCAACTGTGACAATTTAAATTTTTGCTAACATCGACACCTATGCCCCAGCACAATTAAATCAGGTGTCTTTACCTCGACAGCACGACCATGGCACGACAGATTTTCAACGAAAACATTGGTGAACAGAATTTTGTTGCCTTCAGTCTGGTTTAGGCCTAAGCGTAACCATGACAACCAGCAAGGCGCATTGAAAAAACAACACAATATGAACTTTAATTTCGCCAAATCGAGCACTCCGCCGTCGAAAAACTGTCCACGGATATTTTTCGCAATGAATAACGAGAAAAGCGTTTCATACTTATTTAGGCAAGACGAAAGCCAGCATCGATTCACCATGATCCCTCTATTCGCACAGCGTTGTCTACGGAAGCCGGCAAATGCCATGGGGTCTGACAGAAAAGGGACAACGCCTCCTGCTGGCCGGGTAGCGAGTCGCGTTCTGAAAGAAAGTGGACATATTTCAAATGAATTGTGAGTGAAGTGAAAGTGTGTTATGACTTTGTATGATAAAATATCCAGAAACAATTTATCCTTTCCTAATCAACATATTAAAATAATTTTTTTTGTAAACATTAACAGGGACTAGCGTTTTTTGGGATGTGCTCTTGACAACTTATAAAAAATTTATATGATATTAATAAAAACGATAATTCTATGATTGACCTCTCATTTTGCTTTATGGGCGATAGATGGCAGCACCTGCCGTCTGAATAGGAATATAAAAGATTTACTGTCGTTAGCAAAATAAAGAATATCAGGAAAACTTCTAAAAACGAAATGTCTTTTCATTTTATATAGCGCAGGAACTTACTATCAATATAAACTTTGAATTTAGTTTCATTTATAAATTATCATATCTGTCCAAAATTACCAAAATTCAATTGCAAAAAATCACTTTCAATGGGCCTTAAGTCGATTACATCAATAGTGATAGCAAGAGGGAATTTCCTGAGATTATCAGATGACTACGCATGTTTGTCTAGTCAACCTGCGAAAGTTTTTGATGAATTATTCCATCAATCAGCTAGTGTCCCCATTTTAATTTTGAAAAGTATCCAACTGTCCGACTTAGGATAGTTACCATAAATTCTACCTGGTGGCGACTCTTTCGTTACTCCCAATAGCGCCACTCATGATGCGCACAAGAAATTGCTTGGATAATTTTGCAAACCTGAAAGGTTTTATTTTTTTTATTCCAAGATTTTTTTGCGAAACGCCATATGTCCATTTTGTAGCCGACTATTTTAAGCCTTGCATTTACTGCAGACATTCTTTGCGTGTACATTTTTACCACTTGAATGAGAATAAAAAAATATGTTGATTCTTGAAAGTTTTTTTTTTTTAAATTCTAACATGAATTATTCATCAACTTTTCAGACGTCTGTTATATGGGAAAAATCGCACGCGCCCAATTTTTTGACCAGTTACAGCTTATCTTCAATTCTTACTTTCGTCAAACTGAATTGAAAATCATTGGATTGCAATTATTATTTTCTTTTAAATCTCAAGTTCACTTATTCTCGACAATCATCGATGTACTCCCCTATAGGATGCCCAACTGCAAAGCACTAATGCAAAAATACCCAAAGCATCCAAGCGTCACAGATGAGCATCTTACAGGGGTAGCAGCATATAAATACAACTTAATAAATAAAACCAAATAAATAAAATAAAATAAGTAAAACCAAATAAATAAAATAAAATAAATCAAACCAAATAAATAAAATAAAATAAATAAAACCAAATAATAAAAACTTAATAAGTTGTTGTTTCCATTCTGCGCAATGGAGTACACTACGAGAATGGATAAAGTTTCGTTTCGTAAGCCAGTAGAAACTTGTAATTACATGTAGTTTTCCAATTATTTGTTCACCGTAGACTTCGCACTTTCACCGAGACATTTCAGAGATCGACTAATTTCTCCTG
>JAQFYZ010003492.1:0-13291 GCA_034695085.1 Cylindroiulus punctatus | reverse complement strand
TGCCTAGTTTATAATAAAGCATTACTTGATTTTTTTTTTTTTTAAAGTGAAGGTATCAATAAAAGACTAAAGCAATCAGAAAAATAGAGCGATTTAGCTTTAGAAGTATTTATATCCTGGGTAGTCAATCATCATTCACATATGAAAACCACCAAATTAGTGTCACTTTATCCCCCCTCCCTAAGCCCGTGAAAGTCCGCGCCATCCATCATTTATGCTCTCATGTTGATGACAATTTTCTCAATTTGAAATTTTTTTTAACACTAGGTATGTCATGAAAGTCTAATGATGTCAAATGTTGACATATATGTAGGGGTTCTGGAAATCACGCAAATCTGTCGACATTTGCAACGTCACCAATAGTGGAGGAAAAGCGTTTGAAAAATCCGCATAGGGCTCACCTGCGCCAGTGCATTTTGATCCCAACTTGCCAAATATCGACTTCCCAGATCTCCCCTATCATCGTTCACAACGATGACATTGACACCCTTGATACTGCTTCGCATGGTGAGGTGAAAAATAGTTATGATGAATGAAGGCAAGACGGTGAGAAATAATAGTCCACTAGAAAAAAAATGTAAGAGCTGAATTCGTAAATTTGATCAATGTATTTCCCCCTATTTTTGACATTTATTTCGAAATTCGTTTCTTACCCTGTAAATCTAAATAGAAACAAAATATATTTGATTATGACGCTCTTTAGAGGCCTCCACCTCAGTGACAAGTCCCTGGAGCATAGAAAAGGCGATCGGCGCACCACCCGGTGTTTAGTTCCCCTAGCTTTGGAGATCACAGACTTGATGAAAGTCATGTCTTCTGGCCCATTTTTTTTTGACATTTTTGCGTTTGGATCTCCAACATCCCCTTCTTGACAACAAATACATAAGCAAGCCTCTTCCAGAGTTTGACAATTAAATTTGGCAATCAAGTTCTCGGCTGTGTCTTCAGCAGCCATTTTTCCGCCATGCATTATGCCCACCTGAAAATTGATCAAAAATGCATTTTTAACCATCGAACGGTTAGCAATACATTGCTTGCAATCAAATCAATTACCATGTGCGACTGCCGAGCCTCTTCGATGTAATGCGTTGTGAGAATTATACTGACGTTTTTTATATTGGACAAATCGAGCAAATGTTTCCACATGCTGAAATTAAAAACAACTCAAATATCCCTCAATAACTTGAAAATAGTTATGTGTTTGCAAATGAGAATCGACATGTATTGTGCTTACTTTATGCCAAACAAGGCCAACAATAGTACAACAATACAATTGTACATGTACTGTATATCGCACCCCATTTCAGTATAGTGCATGGCACAATCTCAAAATTGCCAAATTAGAGCTGAGCAGCAAATTTGTAAATCGTTTACATATATATCATTAGACACTGCGCAGCACAAATGAAAATTTAATTTCATTTTTGTGTTTTTAATAAACGTTTGTTATGGACGTGCAAATTTCCTAACGATAGTAAAGCCCTAACGGTCGGATAAACATAAAAAGCGAAAGTTTTCAATAAACGTTAATAACGTTTATTTTGCATCGCTAAGTATCTAGTATGGCTTTAATATCGTTATGAATAGGAAATTGCACCCATAACCAACTTTTATTAAAAGTACAAAAATGTCGCGTCCAAAACTTTCGTTGTTGTGCGCAAAGTGTCTATTGTTCCAGAAGTGAAACCATACAAGCTATTTAACCAAGTTTATGAAAAACACATCTTGGATTTGGTAGGTTTCTTGAAATTTTGCACTTTTGAAACAATGGGGCTGTAAAGCAAAACGACTTAAAAATTTGAAATTTTTTTGAATTGTGTCACTATTGATGCGAGGAGGGTACAACATGCGTAGGCAGCATTTTTTGCATACATTAAGATAAGAATACATGTCAATTTCCATGGAGAACCATACAAAGGATTGGAAAAGTTTATACGAAAACAGAACGTTCATTCAAATTCGGGGTAAAAAATACATGCATGAATTTGAAAAAGTAACTTACTATGATTTTACGATTGGGTCAATTCCAACTGTGGGCTCATCTAAAACGATCAACTTGGGATGGTGGAACAGCGCGATGGCGAAGGAGACTCTGCGCCCTTGACCCCCACTGACCAAAACATGAAAAAGTCATGAAATGAAGCATTTTGCAAAAAATGGTTTTGATATACACTGTATTTTCTAACCTTAGATTTCTGGTGACTGTGTCAACAGGTGGAAGTTTGAGAGTTTTTTCATAATATTTCATCCTGGAGTGTATTTTATCTCCTGATAAGCCCAAGATGGCGCCATAATAATGGAAACATTCAGTAATGGTCATCGTCTCGAAAACGCAAGTTTCCTGCAAACGATTGACAACCTGTTGGGTGCATTTTGTTCAGAACTACAATGTACATTGTGATGTGTGATGTAATTTTGTACAGTTTCAGAATCGTTCATTTATAAATACACGTGAAATAAAGCTAAAAAAATCCAATGTATCACAGTCGAAGGTCACAATTTTCGTATTTGCCTTTGCCTTATTACAAATTTTTGATTATTACAAAGAAATGGAAAATTAGGATAATTTCACTCGCATGTCACTAAAGGAAACGTCCATGAATTTTTTTGCTATCACAGTAGGCGCTTTTAGAATTTAAATTGATGGAAATTTGGGCTTTAAATTTCCCTTTTTATAACTATCACTTTTTATTTCGCCGAATTTAAAGGCCGAAATCGGGATATAAATTTGGCATGTTAAACACATGTATATACTGTAAATGTAAGTCAAGGCTGTACATAAATCTAAAATACATGTACCTGATTATATCAATGACGCAATACCAACATTCAATTTTTAATCGGTGTTAGCAAAAAATTAAATTTCTATTACAGGTACAATAATCTGCAGTTTCTCGTATATAGTACATAACATCGTATTTTCCAGGTTTTCTGGGATACATTGTCACAGTTTAATTCCAATTTAATGTTTTAATTTATTTTGTACTGTCGTAACAAGGTTCTCAAATAAGTTCAGTTCTAGTCTAATTAACGCTATACTCAAGCTGGGTCCAAACTGCACAGTATACATGTGTAACAATGTATATCAAGTTTATATGCAGCCTTTAAATACGTGTGCATGTGTACATGTCACATAAGCTATGTATGTATGACCATATCAATTTGTGCAAAACAGTTAAAAACAAATTTTATAAATTATACCGATAATATTTTGTCCAGCATCAGAGCGTGAAAATATAAAATTAGGGCATCACTTACCTGGGGCATATATCCAACATTCCTTCCGGGTACCCCGCACTTTTTGGATCCAGGAGTCAATCCAAAAATGAGCACGTGACCTTCATCCAGCGTTTCACGTCCCACTATGCATCTCAACAAGGTGGTTTTGCCACATCCGCTGGGTCCCAAAAGGCTGTATCTACAAGAGCAATTGCATGAAACACAGGTTTATGGGAAACCAAGGAGTTTCCATTGAAAGAACGAAAAATGTATAAGTTATTAAAAAATAACTTACATTTTGCCAGCCGGCACATTGACGTGCAGTTCTGAAAACACCTTTCGAGACTTCTTGTTGGTGGAATTGATGTAGGACTTCTCAGCATTCCTGACAGTGATGGCTTGGGAGCAAGGGGCCCTGGGCAGCTGCAAGTCCGTTGCCATGGCAATGATCTGCAATTGATCCCAACAAAGTGGTAAAACTTAACGAAAGTATGTTAGCAACTTAATGCTTTTGGTGCATTTTGTAAAAGCCAACCTGAAAAAGTTGATATACTGACCAATAAAAATAGAGGGCAAGGCCATTACCCACAATGCTAAACCTTTCTGACGTCAATATTGCTTTAATAATCTATTTTGCCAAACATTGTATTTGTATCATGTAAAATGCTTTGTCTGGAAGGGAAATGAATTATTCGAAAATTTTAAAGTCTTCAGTTTTTTATGAAAAAAAAATGACGATAATCAGAAATAGGCAGAAAAAACCTGCATGCGAGTTATTTCCGACTTTTTGTCATCTGCTGACATAAATAAACGGACTAATTTGAAATTTATACGAAATCATTCTACGTCGGCAAATAATTTTTTTTTTAAAAATGAAATTTTTTTCGTATTTAGCTTGTTGACGGTGGGACTAATTGCAGGTCAAGACCTCGGAACTTATTATTCCAGGGATAACGTCCACCCTAGCTAAACCCTGTAAATATTTGCACGAATGTGCACTTTTATGACTAGGAGACTAATTAGCAAAGTACGTCACATTATTTGGTAAAGATCATAAATGTTCAGCGTGGCGGTATATTTATCATAAAACGCTTTCAAATACATGTAACTTATTCGTCATCAGTGTTTTTCCAAATCAATAAATAAGATTTTTAATGGAAGCGCTCACCCGAACAACGACATTGTTGAAACCGTTTGTACATGTATAGCAACAAAAATGGAAAAACAATTTTGATTGTCAGTTGTTTTCCTCTATAAACAACTTTCCGGAGCAATCAAGTCTAGGCAAGTCAAGGTTTTGCACAAATTACGTCCCTCATCAATCAAATTTGCTGATATCCCACCTCACCCCCTCTAGGCCGTAATTTGTGCATGGCCCCCAAGGGTTAAAATGTAAATACAAACAAACGTCAAATAAAAGGTGAAAAATAACAAGGACTCACAGAACATACATGGAGGTAGTGACAAAAAATTAAATTCTATCTCAATTTTGGGTTCAGGATCTGCACAGAATATCAGCCAACTATTGTGTTTAAAAATCAATTTTAAATTTAATTGTTGTATTATAACTTCGTTGTTTTGTCACGTACATTTCTATTTCAAAATTTAATAATCCCAAATTCTTATTATAGAATTTTATAAGCCATTCCCAATCCCAACAAAACTGATAAACCCTAGAAATTTGTTATGTGCAAGAACATGCAGCATACTTGTGTATATTTTGTGTAGAGTGTAGACACAAATTATAATTTTATCAAAAATATTTGATTTAGCACAATTTCATCACTCACATTTGGTGAAAGCACAAATCGTGCTTTTTCCCCACATTTTTCCTAACGTCCAGTCACACAATTCCAATGGAGAGAAAAACGAAAAAATTAACATACCGTTAAGAAGGAACATAAATGACTCCACGAATAATTAACCTTGAAGTATCCAAGTCTTTTTCTGTCGTTTTCTTATATTTCGGTGAAGAATATCCGTGTGCTTCAAGGCACGACTAATGCTGTAGAGAAATTTCCTGCAGTGAAGGTAGGGCCAGCCAAACTAAACTGCAGAAAGTAAAAGCTCACGTCCTCGACTTTTGTCTAAAAAACAAAGATAACAGGTGTACAAAAAATTATGCGAAAAATGCATGTCAACAACTGAAAGGCGGTTCATGTTGACGTTAGTAAATAACTGCAGTGGGTTAAGATGAGAAGATGACTTTGCCCCAGGGTCCAGAGCATAACCGAAATAATGTGCAACATAGTTTTCGATGCTTGGCATATGCAGCGAATACATGTACACCTGAGAACAACAATTCCATGGGGTCAAACGAGCAAAAGTAATTGGGGAGTCTCAAACTTTCCATTCAAAACAATTCCACAACAGCCCATCCCACTTCTGCAAGAGCAACACATTATTTATGGGCAAAATCGGACGTGATGGAAATCACGTCGATCAGAAAGCGGAAAATGCATCTCCCCAGCGTTTAGCCCAGGAATCATTACTACTCCAAACTATTGCCCTTGGCCGCTAGATAATTTAATTCGAATTGATTTGACTGCCATATAATTTTAATTTTTATGGAAAGAGGGTAAAAAAATCACTGAAAAGGATGCAAGTGCCAAAATTCAAATTTTCCAAAAGAGGCAAAAAAAACTAACTGAAAACTAACTTGAATACCAATGAATGTAGGGCCTATGACCCATTTTCTGCCACTGTCTGGGAATGCATACAGTACATGTACATGTAAATGCTTACTTTCACCCTAGGAATCTTTGGCACACTAGCTCTGTTAGACAGAATTTCAGAATGGTCTACGTGCTACAAAATACAAAATTAATCCATGAATTAAACAGTTTTTGCATTTTTTTTGTGGCACTTAGATCCTTTTGAAGCTCAAGGCTTCGATCAATAATATTGCTTCCTCTATGAAATGGCCAATTACTATAAAGCCTTATGGCCCATGCTGCAACATTTCAACATCTATTAATTTGGCACATATTGTCATCATTAGGGGTGTCTGGAAATTATGTCATATGCAGACTGACAAAGATGGGAGATGGGGGGAGATGGTATTGTGCAAATTTAATTTGTTGTCTAAACTCTTAACTTTATAAACCAGATTAGGTTCATGAAGCCTCTAGTGAAGGTGAAAGACCTGTTAGCACGAGACAATTTTTAACCCTTCTGCCTGCATGTCCTTGGCTGACCTGTGGCTTGTCTTTGAAAGGGGAGCAATGAACAGCAACCCTTAGTTTAACCTTCCCGCTCTAGGAATTGCACATGGTTCAAGAGATGTTGTTGGTAAACTTCACAATTGCATAGCTGTAAAGGGAGGCAAGAGCAAGTTTTGCCGATGTCTATGAAAGGTATGTGAAGAAATTTAATTATTTATGAACAGCTGAGTAGAAAATTTATAACAACAAACATCGAAAGTTTGAATAACAATTCTGGCACTTTTTTACCGTGCATTTTGTTAAAGTTTAAGAGAAATACATTAACTGGAATTATAGGCTTTGCGTCCCCTGTAAAGAGGTCATCCATGCAAACTCGCCCATACCACCCCCATAGAGACGTCAAAGCAATGACCGTCATATTTGCATGCATGGTCTACACACATGACTGGAAGGCATAATTAAACAAATCAATACACTAATTTGGGAAATATAAACACCTGCACGTTTTTATACCAATCTGAAAATCTCTATATCATTTTGATGAAGGTTGAATGGTGTAGATAAAATATGCTCTTACCTTTTCACCTTTCGTTTGATACGCACCCACTGGCATCAACTAGTTGCTTTGCCTATGCTGTGTATAAATTAAAATGCTTACGATTAAAAACGTATCATTATTAAAACCGCCAACAGCTAGCTGTAAATGCAATCAATTAAGGTGTGACACACGACTTTTGTAGGCAAAAATTAGTAGAATTTAATTCACGGGTATTTGCTATAAACCGGTATCATAATTGTGAGCGGGTTAAATTATACACAGGGTAACCTTGTCATTTAGGAAAAATTAAATTTCCAAATTTCTTCTTTAACCCGTTCTGAATTACATCCCCACCCTCAAAAGCAATAAAACGTCCTGAACCATTTTGCACTAGGAAAATAAATATTAGGACGGACTTTCAAAACGTGCATTCACTTTCATAAGTTTGTTGTTTAAAAAAAAGGTGGCAAAATTTGGAAATTAAGATGTATTTCATTGATGAAAAGTTGCCCTTTTTATGTTAAAATACTTGATTTTGTTTGAAATGGTAAAGACTCAATACCCATATATGACGTCACGCATCCCAACTTAACTGGTGATGGGGTAATTGCCTGAATTTTTTAAAAAATAATGAAGTTTAAGTTTTTAGAAACTTTTTAAATGATCGAAAGACGCAAATTTGACATGACGGCGAAGAGGGAAAACAAATAATAACTGACCATAGGTCTAAATCATTTTGAGTTTTTCCTCGACATAATTCGTCTCACCTGTTCAAACTCTTTGAATGATCTAAATTTTGATTTTTAACCAATCGTTCTTGCAAAGGATACTTTGGCGAAAATGTTAAGCACTTATTGCAAATGTGACACAATAGTGTAAGGTACGTCACCATTTGATAGGTGCACAAAACCTAGGCCTCATATCAAATTAATTGTTTGACGTCATTTATGGACGACACCATTTCGTGTTCTGGCTTTCTTGGAATGACGCTATTTGAATGATATTCAAAGTTTGCTGGATTCTTTTGCCACCCTTGAGGGTAGCAGTCATTCGGCCTTCAACTTCTTGGCCAAATTTTCTCCCAACTTATCCATGAATTCAAACGTTTCCAAATAATCAGATCGTTTTACTCTGGAAAAGCAAAAGTAGTGCTCGAAACGACGAATCGACATATCGGGACGAACATAAATTCATTAATTCTGCTCACCCATTCATTCCTTTGATGCAAATGGCCAAATCCTTAGTCATAAACCCATCCTCGATGGTTGCTATGCAAACTTCTTCCAAGGTCTCCGCAAAATGGAGAAGGGCATTATTGTCATCTAGTTTGGCTCGATGCATCAAGCCCCTGGTCCACGCAAAAATTGATGCTGGAATATTACAATGAAAGGAAAGAATGAATACAAAATTTCGTATAAATACATTAAATATCTTTGGAATTTGAAACACCTTATATTTATAAATTCAAAGCCGGGGTAATTACGACCCACATATAACAATTGAAAAACGTCTGGGCCCGATAATTTATAAAAAAAATTAATATCAACGTACCGATTGGGTTGGTCGAAGTTTCTTTGCCCTGTTGATAAAAGCGGTAATGCCTAAAAATGGTTCACAATTAACTGAACATCAGCATAACAATATTCGTAATATGGTATATAAGCTTATATGTATATTCTCAACATATGGTGCCCTTGCGTGACATCAGAAAAGTATGCAATTTTTCTTCATATGTTTTGAATGTAGGACTATGCATAATCGATCTAAACCTGGAGAATGTGGATTTCCAGATAAGTGTTTTTTTATTATTAAACAATGAAATCTGAAAAGTTTTCACCGAAATGCTCATGTGAGAACAGGCGATAAATTAGTGTTATTTTGGATAACAATTTCCAGATTTTTCCCCAAAACTATCTCTGATTTAAAATTTAAAATGTCTGCTAGAATACAATAATTAAAAAAGTAAAGAAATGAGAACTAACTAATGATAGTGAATATAAGATGAAACACGTTGTCGACAACAATAGTGAAATCACTTTAAAAATTACAAACTGAAGCACAAAAAACCTTTTTTTTAAATACTAAAACTCTGCTTTGCAAAACCCATCAAATGTTTAGAGAGTTAGTTTGTGAATGTATGTTCCAAATCTCTAGTCCACATAGATGTATGAAATAACTGGAGTACAGTCCAGAATAGTCATTGCTCCAAAAGCAAAGTCTTTTTTGCTTTATTTTAACTCTACTCCTTCAGTAGAGTGTATACTTGACACGTACAGTTTAGTCTACATGTAGTACATGATAAAGGTGCACTTTCTCTCACGGCTCATAAGCTGGCAGTGATTGCCTGGCGGTTAAGGGGCAGCTCAATCGAAAATTAAATTTTTTGATAAGTTCATAGGTTGGATTTTAGGCTGGAATAAGTTAGCTGGACTGTGAGAGAGATATTTAAGCCCAGGCGAAATAACTTAAATTTACACACTTGAAAAAGTTGCCTACGTTTTGCTTTCATTCATTCAAATCAAGAGCACAAAATCGTCCAACTAATTTAACTTACCGTGTTACAGTGCCATGCGCTGCTTCGGCTTCCACAGTTTTTCCATCAGGACAAATTAGCACACTGGTCATCAAGCCCAATGAGCCATAACCTGAAACAGACAGGAGATACGAATTGAAAATAATACACATCACTTAAAAAGTGACATGCAGCATTACACACTGCAAACAAACCTTGAGCCACTGAATCAGACTGCACATCACCGTCATAGTTTTTACATGCCCAAACAAAACCTCCTTCAGATTTCATGGCTTGAGCCACCATGTCATCGATAAGGCGATGTTCATACCAAATCCCTTTGGCTTCATATTTGCTCTTATATTGGCTAAAGGGAACAAGAGATTCTCAAAACAACATTTTTCCAATGGTTGGCTGTTCTTTGAGCACAAAATAACCTTAGATTGGAAGGTTATATATTGGTGATTTATAGGGAGTAGATGAAATACGGAATTTGTAAAGAGTGAAAATGTGGGTTAAATGCACTACTTTTGATAGTAAATGGAAAAACTTTAAAAATCACATCATAAAACAGCCTACCTATCATAAATTTCCTGAAAAATATCCTTAAATCTGCCATCGTATTTCTTCAGTATGGTATTTTTCGTGCTGAGCATATCGATGGAAAAATGATAACTTTTAATACAAGACCACTTTCGTGTTAAAAGTGAAAATGATTCTACTTCATTGTTACCTCAGATATAAAGGCAGACCTTTGTCCAGTGCGAAGACGAGTGAGCAGTGTGCAAATTCTCTAATGGACTAGATATGATATCAAGCATTACTAAAATAAACTACAGTTGGTAATCTCGTGATGTGCAAGCATTACCTCGTCCGTATTAAACATCCCTAAAGCCACGCCAGCGCCTTCATATTCATTCACAGTGTGGACAATAGGGTCACCACCATTCTTTGGAGTAAATACCATCTTTAGGGTACCAGCACCAGGGACAACAAAGTCGGTTGCTTTATACTGAAAAGGAATTGATTAAATTTGGAGAAATAGCGCTTTTGGGCTTTTCAGGAATTAGCGTTACCTGATCGGCATGGGCATGACGACCGATGATGATGGGCTTGATCCAACCAGTGACTAGCCTCGGTATGTTTTTGCAAATAATTGCTTCTCTGAATACCGTCCCACCAAGAATGTTTCGTATCGTGCCATTAGGAGATTTCCACATTTTCTTCAACTTAAACTCTAGAAATATAATTTTTCCAGAATTTTACATGGCCATGAGTGGCTAAAGGAACTTATTATCCATTCATAAAAAAAGATCATACCTTCTACTCTAAGTTCATCTGGGGTGATAGTAGCGCATTTGATCCCAACATTGTACTTCTTGATGGCATTCGCACAATCGATAGTGACTGAAGGAATATAAAACTTTATAAATCTAACAGAATAGATTTTTTTCGTAACATTCTAAGTTATTATTGATAATTGCAGCTGTTTTAATTAACTGAAATAATATGGTAAAAATATGATGTATATGTATGGTAAAAATAAATTTCATTTGGATGTATTACAACATAGCCCATGCACAAAATCCCAAAATATATAACCGTTGTCGACAATGAAATTGTCGGGCTTTCCCTCACAGCTGGTAAGCTGGCAGTTCTTGCCTGGTGGTTAGGAGCAGCGATATCAAAAAAATATATATTTTAAATTAGTTTTGGTCAGGTTAGGCACGAAATAAAACAAAAACCAAACGATTAAATAAAAAACGCAAAAGTGAAAAAACAAAAACTTGAAAAGGATAATTTTCTACAATTAGGGCAGGTGTTATTCTTACATACGAGATATTATACAAGTAGGGTTGGAATCTAAAGATTTTGTGCACATTTGGAGCATGGACTGTATACCCTTCAATTTTTTTTGAAACTGGAGGGATGGTTTCTGCATTTAATTTTTTAAATATTATAAAACATTACATGCTGCACATTATTGTCCCTCTCATCACCCTTATCTTTGGAAATCATACTTGACTGGATAACTTGACTGTGTATAGTGCATAAATTGAGCAAATAAATTCAAGAGTACTCCTGCCAATTGCAGTGTTATACTGTTGATAAGCTAACAAATACTGTAAGGTAATTGGGTTGAGTAGTCAATGTCTGTTTGTGTTAATTTTGGACATTATCTTTTACGCAAACATTTTTAAAGAATTTTTCCATATCAGCATTATTTCAAAACTACAGAATAAACCTGTACTTAGTGGGTCCTACATTCAATTTCGACTTTCTAGGGTTTCCAAAAAAATATTGGCGCAATTATAATCGTCTGATAATGATAACTGCACCATTTTTTTTAGGAAACTCTGTATTTGACTTGATTCGACCCCTACATTGATTAGGAATAATTTTCCCTTTAATTATTGTTAGAAATTATTTTCTTTCAGTCCTTTGATTTCGTTTCTAAGAATTTTCATGTACATGAAACAAGTGTGTAGCAAACAATTTTATTGCCAGATAGGGGCAAGTGAGAAGTAGGACAGGAGATAAATCCAGTTTGAGGTAAAACTACGTGCGTTAAATTTTTATGACCAATATAGTCAGTCATAGTGAAGTTAAGTTTATCAAATACCCTGATCATCGGTTGCGTCTCTATTCTCGATACCCAAGTCGTACGAGTGCAATTCCATATCCAGAAATGGAAAAATAAGCTTTTCTTTGATACTTTCCCAAATGATTCTGAAATGAATGAAAGGTTTCGACTATTTAGTTACTAATCAGCAACCAGGGCATCGACATCAATAATGAACCTTGGAGTGCGTACTAACATGTTTTTGATAATAAAGACAATAAAAAAGGGATGTCCCAATTTTCTCGGTCAACAAATTACTGTCGATTTCAACATTTTAAAGACATCTTAAAAAACATGTTGCGCAAATACCCTGTATATGGTTAATAAAATGTATTTCTGTTTTTATAAGCCATGGACAGTGAAACATCGCTAGCCCATAATGTGAATTATTTAGAAAATGCAAATGCAATAGGTCGCACATGTCCACAATTAATTAATTCACAACAAAAGCAAACGTGTGTGAAAGTATTAGTCAATTATTCATATTGTGGAGGGAAGAGAAGCTCAGGAAATACAGCCAAGAACTCCAGAAACCAATTTTTCCCTAGTGATCAAATACAATAAAAAGGCTAGCTCGAAATAGAACTTTCAAGGTTCACTCCAAGCGTGACAAGCAAATAATTTGTATGCAATTGATGGAGTAAATGCCAGTGAGTGCTACACATGACAATTAATTCATTTATCGTTCTTGGCACGATTTTCCTGCTAATTCAACCAGAGGAGGCCGTGGCTCAACTGACCATTACAGATACATGTAGCTTGCAACAATTGCATCAGGCGTAAAAGAATTCGCTATCTTTCTTTGACCATTCTAGAGAAATAGGAAACACGATAGTCGAAACCCAAAACCCAAGTTAACTTGTTTTCCTTCTTATTAATAAGTTATATTAACAGTTGCTTAAAATTTCAACATCAGTACAGTATCAATTAAAATAAAATACTTTGACTAATGGGTGTCGTAAATAAATCTCAATTTGAGCAATTTTAATGCTATGCATATCTCCCCTTGCGTCTCAGACTCTCAGTCGACTCAAGTGAGAATGTAATGCCATGTATGGAGAATATAATAATGGAAAGCTATGTAACATACATTTACAAAATAACTGTACGGTGGATTTAAAAATGGAATGATACTTAATCTAAGTAACATTTATTCCAAGAGTGTTATTCAAAAAATTGCGGGCTTTAGCAGAGTTTTAGTGATTTCACACACCAACCCACAAGAAGATGGTGCA
>JAQFYZ010003491.1:0-13297 GCA_034695085.1 Cylindroiulus punctatus | reverse complement strand
ATCAGATAGGGGGTGATGATACCTAGCTCTGCTTAAAGCGAAACCTGCCATTGATTTGCAGTGATGCACCTAGCAGACGGTGTCTGCCTGCACTTCGATATAGCCCCGCAAAAGCCATTGATGGAAGTTTGAAATCGAAATCATGTATCGAAATGTGATTAAATTACAATTGGGGTCATTGTTAGAGATGTTGGCATGTGAAGTCATTGACGAGCTTGATGTCGAAATCATTTATCGAAATGTCAATAAATTGGAGTTGGGATCATTGATGGACATGTAGGTCTGTGAAGTTATTGACGGGAATGTTGAGGCCAATGATGGCAATTTAGGTCTTTGATGTCATTCGTTGGAATTTTGGTCTTTGAAGTCATTCGTTGGAATTTTGGTCTTTGAAGTCATTCGTTGAAATTTTGGTCTTTGAAGTCATGTTGAAGGATGTTTGATGTCAAGCAATGCCACCATTGTTTATGACAAGCAATGACATCTAAAGCTAAAATTTCCATAAATGACTTCAAAGACCTAAATTCTCACCATTGAATTTAAGAGGATTATTGAAGTCATTGATGGGAACTTTAGTTTCCATCAATGACTTCAAAGACTTAAGTCTTTGATGGGAACACTTAAGTCTTTAAATTCATTGATGGGAACTTAAGTTTTTAATGTCATTGATGGGAACTTAAGTCTTTGAAGTTCTTGATGGGAACTTGAATCTTTTAAGTCATTGATGGGAACTTAAGTCCTTGAAGTCCTTGATGGGAACTTAAGTCTTTGAAGTCATTGATGGGAACTTAAGTCTTTGAAGTTCGTGATGGGAACTTGAATCTTTAAAGTCATTGATGGGAACTTAAGTCTTTGAAGTCATTGATGGGAACTTAAGTCTTTGAAATCATTGATGGGAACTTAAGTCTTTGAAATCATTGATGGGAACTTAAGTCTTTGAAGTCATTGATGGGAACTTAAGTCTTTGGATTCATTGATGGGAACTTAAGTCTTTGAAATCATTGATGGGAACTTAAGTCTTTGAAGTCATTGATGGGAACTTAAGTCTTTGGATTCATTGATGGGAACTTAAGTCTTTGAAGTCATTGATGGGAACTTAAGTCTTTGAAGTCATTGATGGGAACTTAAGTCTTTAAAGTCATTGATGGGAACTTAAGTCTTTGGATTCATTTTTGGTAACTTAAGTCTTTGAAGTCATCGATGGTAACTTAAGTCTTTGGAGTCATTGATGGGAACTTAAGTCTTTGAAGTCATTGAAGTCATTATGATGGGAAAATTGGGTAAAACCACGTACGCATTAGTTTGTAATTTTGAAATACACTTACATGTATGTCATATATTGCAGCCATAGTAAAATTAGAACGGGTGGACATATTCTGATCCATTCTGATCCATTTGCCATATCCAACCATATCGTTTATTCGGCTATTCGTGAAGATACGAATAACCACCATTTATTTTATGTAAAATGCATTATCTAAAATGTTTATGATCGTCCATTTTGACATATTGACAGGAAGATGTTATAGATATTTGCAATTTTCATATAAAAATACACAAATCTAGCCAAATGGATGGTCGCATAACGTAATTAAGGGCCAGCAAAATGCACGTTGGTGCTGAAATACATAAAACCGTTCGTAAATTGTTCACCGAAATATATTTTCGGAAATGGGCAGCAGATTGCTCGTAAATTTCCATATAATGGTCGTTGTGTGTGGCGGAAATGCCCCCGTAACATGCTACGGCGCTTCATGCTGGGGCGTGTGACGTGAAAGGAGCGCCGTAACAAAGCCGCAAGCTCGTTTTACAGTTTCTACACGATTTCTCTATTAGTCGCGCCATATTTTATATTAAATAGACAAAATTTGACAAAGCCTGAGCGCCGTAGAAGTGCGCGCCTAAAACGGTGCTTAGAAAGCGTATGATTTACGGATTATGTTTTATAAAATGATGGCAGTGGGGAATTTCTGGGTCGAATCCGAAATGGGTCAACTCGTATATCATCTGGATGTTTTCGGCGGATTTTTTGCTGTAATTCAACATGTATTCCCATGTCAAGATAATGCGTATTTTTGTGCAATTTTGACGATTTAAACTTGAAAAACAAAGGTGTCTACAAGATTTAGTGTTGTCAACGATTTTTCAAGGAGTGCACACATCTGTTGTATCATACATGTAGATTGAACACTGTCAAAAATAACCAAGAGAAAGATAATGTTGAAATAATGGCTTTTTTAATAGCATTTTATTGGCATTTGACATATATATTAATGCCAATGAACGATTCATGAACATCTAAACTGGTGAGACTTAAATAGCATAAAAACGTATAATGACTTCCATGCTTTGGCCCTGTTGAATAAAGGTTATCAATTTAAGAACTAATTAAATTAAGTGTCGTAAACGTGTTATTTATACTGCAATAAAATTTAACAATTGTATACTAGCTGGCATGTTTAAGGGAAACTTCCATCTATGTTCTGGTTTTATGTTCAAATGTATACAGAGTTAATTGTTATAATAATAAGATTTAATTGACAATTTTACAGTATGTTTAAGTAGACATTGTATCTAAGTTTACTTAAAGCATACTGTAAGTAGCTTAACAACCGACATTAGGGTACTGAGTTTAGTGTCAATTTTTGAACTGTTCAAAGGCGAACACTGTCAAATTGCTCCCAAAATATAGTTGATTTTACAAAAGTGCATATGTAGTCCAAAATCAGAACATTGAGTGACTTTGGTGCTAATTTTATCGCAATAATGTGGGATTCATAGTCAATGTTGTCATCAAAAAATATTTGATCATAAGTGTTTATAGTCACCAACACTGCATTATGGCATCCGTTTGGTAAAATATTTTGTGTACCTAATGTGTGCCAACCAAGGTATTGTCTTAAACAGTTATTTGTCTGACAATATAAACAAAACTGTCATTGTATTTTTGAATATACTAAATTATATTTTCCAACTTAAGTTATGCATCACAGTTTTGCAGTTTTCGTGTTGCATGATGCATTTCGATTGCGTATGAATCCTTCCAGCATTATCTTGATTAAAGTTGATAAAAGCATAAAGTTTATAGGGAAATAAGTGCAGCAGTATTGCCTTGACAGTTAATGATAATCGACGGATGTATGGCAATTTGGCTTGAGTTGTGATGCTGCACAGTTTGCATTTTTTCAACCTGCCTATTGCCTCACCTTGAACTGCAAAACACGCAGTTGATAACATTTTCAGTTTATTAGCGTGTAAGCATTTTTGCTGAACAAAAGTGTCGCCTATCGATTTCTTTTCTCATTTTTTTCGCCGCCTATTGTTTTCCACTACCTTGGCATTTTAATGTCAATGTTCCCCTTCATTGCGCTGCTTTTTATGCGAAATTATAGAGGGCTTAATGGGGGCCAAGACACGCTTATTAAAAGTTTGTAAAAATAAACGCAGGATGCATTTCGGAGAAGCCTATAATTAAATGACATTATTTGGAAGAATGGCTAGGCATCCAAATCGACCATTACGTTGGAGATCCTAAGATGACATACTCTGTATTTAAAACTACAGTATACCATTAAATGTGCACTAATGTTTTTTTTTTTGCATCATACTGTGTGTAAAAAATAGCTCTTCATTAAAACTATCATGTGACATGGAGCCCGGATATATCATGAACGTTTTTAGAAATAACATGTCCTTCATGCAATTGTAGATGCATTTGTTGGCATCCAATATTGGCTGTTTCTTTGAACACATTTCTGTAATGTTTTAAATTGTGATTATTAACCAGGCAAAATGTATTTCGAAGCAGTTTCTATTGGTCAACCTAATGTTCAGCATACATTTCCTTGCATCAGATAATTTTATTGAACAATTTAACAGTGAAGTGTTCAGTCTTGTTTTTTTTCTTCCTAAAATATTATTTTGAAATATCGTTGCTATTCCCTGGTTCTTATAGGATGCTCCATTGCAATCGTTTTCAAAATTCTTTTAAATAAACGAAAAATTTTTTTTCACAATGCTCAATTGTTTGATTGAGTTGTTATTGTTTTAAAAATAATTCGTATTTCTCTAAATATATGAATTTTATTGCATTGTCAGTTTCCAATAAATTGGCACGATGTTTCTGCTGATTATAACCTCTTCAGGTGTTAATTTCTCAGAATAAAGTTTTGTTAAAATGAAAATCTATGAATGACATGTATTTAAAATACATTTTTCTGAATGAATAGATTGGAAATAATGCACATTTTTCTGAGTGAATTGGTTGGAAATAATACACATTTCTCTAAATAATATATTTTTCAAATACAATTCTCGGAATTATGTTTAAAATATTTTTTCTGATTGAATTGTTTCAACATACGACACATTTTTAATTATATTTCTTCATAATACATGTCTGCGAAGTTTCTGAACGAAATACTTTTCAAATTCATTTTTCTGAATTAATATTTCAAATGACGTACATTTCTCTGAATCCATATCAAACAAAAAATTATGTTTCACCAAATAAAACAGTTCGCGAAATACAACTCGTAACTTCAACTTTTAACAATAATAATAATAATGATGCCATTGAAATGCTATATCATTTGAAATGTCATTATAATACCATTCTGTTAATGGTAAGCTTTTAAATACATGTACACTTCTCTGAATGAAGCATTTTTAAACACTTTTCTGATTAAAATCTTCTGAAAACACGTTTATCCATATAAAACATTGAATTATGTATCACCAAATGAAACAGCTTTTGAAATACAACTCATAACTTTAACTTTTCAAATGCCATTGAGATGCCACGAACACTGATGCAAATTCATGTCAACATTAAAAATCTGTGATAAAATTTGAATGAAACTGGACCAATACAATTCACGGGGCCTTGTTTACACCAAATATCAAGTCACCCCTATAGCCCTTAAAGTACTTTAGCAGAAGTTTTGCGTTTAGCTGAATAGTCATGATATGCAAATGGCAGCTGCTAATGAAAAGGAGTTGACCTCTTAAAATTGCTCAGTGTTAAACACGCATAAATAATCACGTAATATTCATGATAGCGAAAGTGCAACGACGAGAATATGCTCATATTCAAATGAATTCAAATTAAATTTGGGATGGAAATTACACTTAATGAAATTATATGCTGCGGGTGTCCCCTCGTCTACCCCTGACTGAGTCCATTTGAAAATGCATAATTTCGGCGCATCTTCATTAAAAAAAGGTTGAAATCCACGCTGAAATCTGTCTATCAGTCCTAATTTACTTTTCAATTTTCTCCCAGCGTAATTAAGTAGAGATGCACATTTGTCTTCCGGAAATATTAATACTGCCAGAGATGAGGGCGACGATGTAGGCAAAAAAGGGGGAAAAAATTTTGTTCATTTTTTAACAGATGCAAGGAGATTGATGCATGCTTCAGCCTTTGCCTCCATATCGTTGCATCTCAACAGACCCAAATTTCACGAAATCTTGATGAATTACCCCCTGGGGCAAAGTGTCTTATGCTGGGTTCGTTTTGAGTTACCAGCAGTCTTGGTCTGCTCAAGAGTGGTTGATATCGAAGATGTAAATCTATTGCAAATGAACTTTTCAGTTTCTCTGTAATTGTGCTCACGTAAGAAAGTACAGTATTAGATAAAAATTATGTTCATAAAGTAATTAAATCTGAACTTAAAAAATAAAGATGTGTATTATTTGACACACAAGCAAATATGCAAATAAATGTACATCTACAAAAATGGTAACTAATCTTAATACATGTTAATACGAAACGCCTTAGAAACGAAATCATTCAACGAAAAACATAAGTACATGTATTGCAAAATTAAATTTGAAATACTATTGTTTCAAATTTAACTATTGCAATTTACTACTGCAAATGAACTTTTTGAATTTCTCTGTAATTGTGGCCACGTAAGAAAGTACAGAATTAGATAAAAATTATGTTTATAAAATGATTAAATCTGAACTTAAAAATAAAGATGTGTATTATTTGACACACAAGCAAATATGCAAATAAATGTACATCTACAAAAATGGTAACTAATGTTAATACATGTTAATATGAAACGCCTTGGAAACGAAATCATTCAACGAAAAACATAAGTGCATGTATTGCAAAATTAAATTTGATATACTATTGTTTGAAAAATCTTAAACGCTTTACGAAAATTAATGTGGAGCAAAATTTATTTTGAAATATTATTGTTTCAAAAAGCTTAAACACTTAACGAAAATTCATGTGTAGCAAAATTACACACGAAACAATATTGTTGTACATGTTCTGTATGTGCCTCAAGTTAAGTTTTGCAATATTTTATTCAAGTATAGCATAATCTTTGCTTTCTAAAGCGTTGCATATTTTAATTTGATACGATTTTGTGAAGATTTGGGTAAATTTGATTTCGACTTAGCACACATGTGCAGTGAGGAAAAACCACGTTACATGAAAAGTAAATTACGTTTACCTTAGTAAGCTATGCATGTAAACCTGTTGCATCTACCTTGGGTTGCCTTAATGTTAACTCAAGTCAAGGTAGGTGAAGCAGTTTTTATGCATGACTTAGATAAACATCAATAATAATGCTATAGGCAGAATGTCTGTGCATCAAATACAAGTTAAGGATATAAACAATTGGTAATTTAGAAAATTAGTCAATATGTAAAATCCATTTGAAGCGCCTTCTAGGAGTCACTTTATGTAGACTTGATCCAAGACACGCGATTATCAAATTACAATCAAATCAATTCAAATTACTATCCAAATCACAACGTTTTCGATATGTGAAAAGCATGTTATGTGTGACAAATATTGGCACTTTACAAACATGTTGTTGCCATTTAAATCGAATGTTTACACGTAAATCTGTTTCATTTCATACCTTAAATTCCTCTTAATATCATATTATAATATGATTTCGTATGAGAATATAAATAATATGTTGGGTGTATTTTTTCCTGGATCATGGTTGCAGATGTCACATCCCCAGAGAATGCTTCTGACATTGACATTTTTGAATTTTCTTTACTTTTCTGCCAACATGTTGGGAGAATTTAACACGAGCCGCATTTCATTTTCGACATGAAAGATTAATAACGAGCGAAAAGCAAAAGTAGAAAGAATAGCGATTTTTAATGAATGGGGCAAGTGGAAAATGGATTAGCAAATATGCGAGCAAAAAAAGCTTAAACGATGCCACCTTCTAGGCCTGTTCGCAGTAATGGAAAGTTAATGAGGCAGAAAATTTTATGCCACTGAGAAGAGTCGCAATTGAAAATCTCTACTTAATTCAGGCAATGATTGATGAAGAATGATCTGGCGGGGTCATTTCGAAAACAATGGGACCGATAATTTTCCTATTAACATCAGTGCCTAACATCCAGAAATCCAAATTTCATCTTGGGCCTATTGTGACAATTTGTGATTTGCAGAACGACACACATGCAAAATGTATCAAAATTATAAATTTTGTAAAATGTCAATTTGTAATTTTCTGGCTTAATTATTGTCTTAATTGTCTTTCATAATTTTCCGACCCTATCCACATGCTAATCTATTAATTTTTCAAGTATGAGCAATACATTCATGTAGTATTATGCATTTTGCAGAATTTCTTTAATAATAAATTTCAGAAATGTTTTAAAGTATTATTAATTTGTTATCAGGATTAGTTAACCAGATGTGTTTGGTGTACTTTGATCTATCAAGCTCTGTTTACATGAAAATCAGAAGGCTACATTTTGAGTACATGTTAGCAGTGATTGCCTGCTTATAGGATGAACAAAAATATACAGGGTGCCATGAAAAGCATGCTTCGTGTCAAATGTATTTCACAATAAATTTCAGAAATGTTTTAAAAATGTTACTAATTAGTTATTCTGATTAGTTAACCAGTAAGATAAGATACAATGTGGTGGTCTTTTATCTGTTAAGCTCTGTTTACATGAAAATCAGAATACAACATTTTGAGCGAATGTTAGCAGAGATTGCCTGCTCATAGGATGAACAAAAAAATACACGGTGCCCAGAAAAACGTACATCATGTCGAATTTGTTTCAGAATAAATTTTAGAAATGTTTTAAAAATGCAACTAATTTGTTAATATGATTAGTTAATCAGTAGGTCAAGATATAATGTGGTGTTGTTTGATCTATCAAGCTCTGGTTACATGAAAATCAGAATACAACATTTTGAGCACATGTTAGCAGTGATTGCCTACGTACAAGAACGAAAAGTACAGGGTGCCCAAAAATTACACATCCCTTATCAAGAATGTACTCTTCTGATTTTCAACAAGCGATTTGGACACGAAAACGTTTGGTGATTTAAAAAAAAACAGTATTTTACACGTGTGGGTGTCGAACATAATTTTAAGCATATTAAAATGTGAAATTTCTCTGTTGTCAACTCTATGCTCATATCCATTTGCTTCTTGATTTCGTCTTTCGTCATTCATCTTCGCACACACTAACAAACTCGACTTATCATGTTTTCTTATTCGACTAAGTCTGAATTACAGCTTCCTAATTTCTGGAAGTCCTCTATTTTCCGGATTGTCTCTTTCTAGCAAACTGAGCGTGCCAATGGCCCTTTCATGTATACATTTGCAAATGAGATTAGTTCGCCTACACAGCCTCATTCGTCTTTTTGTCTAGGCCTCTGTTTTCGCCAATCTGATATAGGCAGCAATGAAAGAATAAACCGCTTTAATGTTTTCCCCGACTAAAACAGGAAAACTGCCTAAGCTCGTTTGCCATTCAAGGGAGTCTAATTCAATTTTTCCGCCATATACCAATTAAACCAATTATAACGAAATGGCTTAGCGAACTGAGAGATTTGCCTCCATTGTGCCCTTGTTTTTGCAGGGAAATAACCCTACTTAACGCGTTGAAATTATTTATAATGGGTTATTCAAGTTGGCAAAAATGCACAGTTTACGAAGGCAATTATCCGCGCTTAGCGGCGGCGTCATTGATTTCTGTTTCATCTAAGCGTTTGTGTTTACGAACAACAAACTCGTGGAGATAATGATTCAGAAATCTCAAATATCTACATCTTATTTTAGTTTTTGCATTTGAAATATAACCTAAACACGTGTAATATGCAACCTAAACGTGGTTAGTGTAGGTGCAATGTAACATCCATTGAATTGGATCAACTACCTGCTGGGATAAATTAAATGCAATTCACGTGACACCCTGTAGAATCGATTAGATTGTGACGTATGCAATTTAAACTGGTTCCTCATCATTAATATTGAACTAATTCATGCAAGTTATATAAATTTATATTAAAGACAGTGGAAATTAAAGATATACCTGCTCCAAATATGCACAAAATGTTTTAACAAATTTGACATTTTATTTTGTTCTTATTTCAACTGCCCCTGCATGTGGCAATCACTGCAAGCATTATAGTATGATGAAAAGCCCACCTTCGACGTTATATATTTCTGATTTGGGACACAATGCTTTGGTAACTTGAAATAGTATAATTAAAATAAAACTGTTTTCGAAGCAGAGCATATTCCGTAGTATAGCTTAAATTAAATCTTGGAAGGCATTGTCATTCAAGATTAAAATAAACTGCAAATGATATCTGTACTTTAATGTTAGTTTTATTTCTTTTCAACTCCTTTTTGTTCTATTGTCGTGCTACTCAAATGTTAGCATCATAAGTATATTGAGTTTATGAATTTGTTATACACATGTACTGAGAATTGCTTTCAATGTTTTCAATAAGAATTTTTCAATTGCTTTGAATAAGAAGAGATAATCCTATAAGTTTATTGGTTGCACTAGCATAATCTTATATTTTTGTCTTATTGCTAATCAATTGCTTGATAACCCCTTTCTGTAAGTTGTTTGAAAACATGATATTATTCTCAATAAGTTTTTAAATTTCACTCCAATTGCATTGACGTGGTAATCAATTTATCTATGATTTAAATTTTTCAATTAATCTTAGAAATCTTAATTGGAGATTCATCGTCAGTAATTTTTCAACATTTTTTATAATTTTTAACTAAAATTAGAATCATGGTTTAATTTTAAATTAATAATCTTTGGAAGTCCAGCTGACAATTTCCTTTAATTAAATTTCAAGTTCCCTTATAAACCAGAATAATGGTTTAATTTTGAATTAATAATCTTAATAAAGTCAAACTGGAAATTCGATTTCAATAAATTTTCAAACTTCAATAATTTGTCAATATTTTTTTTTTCAATTTTTAACTGCAATTAGAATCATGATTTAATTTTAATTAATTATCTTAGAAAGTCCAGCTAAAAATTTCCTTTTATTAAATTTCAAGATACCTTAGAACCGTGGTTTAAATTTCAATTAATAAACTTATAAACCAGAATAATGCTTTAGGCTTCAATTAATAATGGTGATGATTTGAGCTCTTGTGGACACCCTGTATTTTTTGAATTCCCCACCTAGGGTGCTGTAATCAGTTATATCATAAGTTTATGTGCGGTTGCCAGTCTTCATATTTTTATGACCTGGGCCTCAGGTCATGTTTTGACCATCTTGAAACTATCCTGACTGAAAAAGCAAACCCAGGAGAATCCTGCTGCTCACTGCTTGAAACTCGATTACAATCCTCAATGTGTCTTGTTCGTATTTGCCCTCAGTGACCTTTGGGGAATCCTTGATATTCTAGGAGTTAATCGATTGTCGTGTTTTTTGCTCTTCGTCCCCTTTAAACTTCTGTTTATTGACTCGCCAGTATTGATTTGTTAATATTTGTCTCGGTTAATATAGAAAATTGACCAAAGAGCCAATTATTAGCTGCAGTGATTGTTTTTCATTTTTTCACTTCATGTTGACTTTTATTTCGTGAAACCTGGGACGAAATCTTAACATGAAATACCAATTTTATTAATTTTAGCTTCAATTGCTTTCGTTTTTTTCAGTTATCTACAATATGACGAGTTTTTGTTACAAGCGAATTTTTTGGCGGTGTGTAAATACAGGGCGTCCAAAAAGTCTCCACCCTGTTGCTTCTTGACGTGCAGGTATATATATATGACGTAGTTGGTTAACACATATTTTAGTGCCTAATATTGATGCTGCTCAAAATGGGTATGGTGATAATTTACATGACAGTGTTCAATGATTTTACAACACGTCATGGAAACATAAATTAATACGTAAAAATATGATTTAAACGTTCTAAATATGGTGATTTCAAACTGGAATTGTTTATTGCATATCTTACACACTTTAAATTTTGCAAGGTTTACATGACGTAATACGCCATTCGGGCTTTATAGCTCACTTTAAGGCAGGAAAATGATACTAACGTTGTAAGTCATTTTAAATTAAAATATATTCACAACGTGTACGTTATCATAGTCGATTTCCTTTCAATATGCTTTTCCATCACATGCATAAGCGTCATGAAAACCCAAATAAATTTGTTCAAATATGCTTTAAACGCTGGCAATATCGCAAACTATGACACTTTAGTCACTTAAAACTGGAAATGTTCATCACATTGTGATCGCAAATTAAATTTTAACAATGTTAACAAATGTTTCTTACAAGTATCTTTCACTATATAAGATTAGTAGTCCGTTATCATCTTAGTGACACAGTTCAACACGTTTTTCGTAACATTCCAATTTCCTAATATTAGCACGTGTCGTTTAAGGCCCATCGAAAGTGCATTGTGACTTTGGGGACACCCTGCACAAAATTACGAACCACAATATCTCCTTTCCTGATGAACATATTAAAATATTTTTTTTTAAACATTAAGAGGGACTTGCGTTTTATTGGATGTGCTCTTAACAACTTGTGGAAATGCGTATGATATTAATAAAAACGATAATTCTACGTTTCTTGCTTCATGAGCGATAGATGGTAGCACCTGCCGTCTGAATGAGAATATAAGATATCTAGAATTTTTCCAATTTTTTTAAATTTTATATAGCGCAGGAACTCACTATCAATATAAACTTTGAATTAAAACATTTAGTTTCATATGAAATTATCGTATCTGTCCAAAATTATGACAATTCTAGTGCAAAAAATCACTTTCAATGGGTCTTAATAGTTTAGTAGGTCACTGTCTTATTTAAATTATCTATTTGATGATAATGCAGACATACGCCCACCTGTTGACATATTGACCGTGTCATCAAGCCATCCACTCATTATCCAAGCCCGCATTTTAATTATGGATAAAACCATTAATTACAAGATCTTGATAGCTGTTTTTAATATAAAAAAGCCTTTCAACGTTATCTCATTAACCGGGTTGCATATCCGAGTCGTCATTATCGACCATCAGTATTAGTGCACTGAAGACATGGGCGTTCTGATGAATTTTTTGGTGAAAAGATCTGATGAAAGGCTGGGTTTAACGAAGAATGATAATAGGGAATTAATTGGCCGATGGCATGCACTGCATAATGCAAATCTGCATCACAATGGTTGAGTCGCTTAAACGCCTTTGCATATTTTATGTCCACTGAAACCACTTCGTCATGCTTGACATAATAAAATGGTTGACAATTAGGATGGCCACCGGAAGGAACCCGCATTTTTGCAGTGAAACCTGCGAATTAACATCCGGTTTAATCGAATGTGGGCTGCTGCAGGTGGCGCCACCAGCATTGCGAATTACGTGACTTGCACTTGTGACTTACACCGTAATGAAACATAATAAGGTTAAGCTAATGGAATGGATAATTTATGGGCATTTTCATAAACGAAATTTAAATAACACTATCTTGTGTGCTAAATTTTCCCACATGCTGATCTTGTAATGATTTGTCATTTTTAATATTTTTATCATTATATTACTATTTATGGTATTGCAGTCTATAATTTGATAAACATTTGAATTTCATTCAATATTTGGTTTTTCGATATCACTGGTAATCAGAATGACTGAGTGTTTTACGAAATAATGTGACACAATGGGTCGATTTACTTTTTCTAAAAAAGGTTATATAGTAGTCAAGGATATATATCTAAATCGATAAATTAGCTACATGTTAAAATTACAAGGGTGGTGTATGTGTATATGTAAATTTAGAAAAAACATTATCGTGACAAAATACATGGCACAAATTGTCAAAAACTTGACAGAAATAACAAAAACATGTCTAAATCGATAAATTAGCTACATGTTAAAATTACAAGGGTCGTGTATGTGTATGTGTAAATTTAGAAAAAAACATTTTCGTGACAAAATACATGGCAAATTGTCAAAAACTTGACAGAAATAACAAAAACATGTCTAAATCGATAAATTAGCTACATGTTAAAATTACAAGG
>JAQFYZ010003490.1:0-13298 GCA_034695085.1 Cylindroiulus punctatus | reverse complement strand
TAGTGTGGACTCGCCATAAAACCTTCGGAATAAGTTCATGAATTCGATTCTGTCAAAATAATTTTTTAATATACAATTATCTGGGAATTGATGTACTTGATATGTAATTTGTAACATGCACTGTGCAAACAAATCAAGATGGTGCATGGGTGCAGTTGCATCAACACTGTTTTCGACCTTTTTGTTTATGTTTCTTTACCCATAGTGCTATATTACCTGTGACCATTAGTTTCCCTGCTTTCACAAAAAAATACATTTTCAATGGTACGTGGCAAGCCTTCTTTATAAAACTTTTCATCCATTTGTGGGTCATCAACTCTTTGCTGCCATCTTAGTGCGTTTGACCTTGTCACCGTGCTAGACCAGTAGGTCACACACAATAACCAGTCTTATGTTATTCGTTTTGCCCATGTTACCAATGCTGACATTGTGAGTTTTCTTTATAATGTTTGCTAAACTTTGTAGGTGGTGTTATCGAAACTTGTCGAAAATCTGACCCTGATGGGTAAATTGAAGAACTGCGTTTTTTTTTTTTTTGCAAAAACTTAATGCAAGGAAATACTAGAAAAAGTTAAATGGTTTTTATGGTTCATCTTGGGAATCAGAACAAATCAAGAAAATACTATTATTATCATATTGTTATTTAATGTTGCTCAAAATAGCACTATTGTCTTTCTTAAATTACTTCAGATGCAAGTATATGAAAGTTTAAGAGTATAAGAAGGTATATGAAAAGTTTTGTCAAAAAATAGTGAAAAATGTACCTTCAATTTTTATATTTTTATGACGAAATATGGAAGTACACAAAGATACTAATGTAATAGGTCAAAAACCACATGATTTTATCAATAGTTTTGGTTTTTGTTTGCGGTTAGGCTTATATTTCCCTTCTAATTATACGAAAACGTTAACAGAACTGAAAAGGTTGAGATGTTGAAATTGTTGAGATGTCCTTTTATGAACATATGCAAGTTATGAAACCGTCAAACCTTTCCTCCTCCACAAATCGTTTGGTTACTGGAAAATGAGCTAAATTTAAATTTCACTTCATTAAGCAATTTGTTCGGCAATCAAGAACACTTCAGCACAACTTAACACAGTGCCCTACTATCAGTAAATGAATTGCATGAGATGGGCAATCAATCAACCCAATTGAATTTATTAAAGCTAAACAATTTATCATTTGAATACTCATTCATTTTTGGTAGTTTCGTGAGAAATATTTTTGTTGGTGTTGTAATTTTGGTATTTTATTTGGTCTTGCTGGGGAAAAAAAACATCACTTTGGGCTATAAAATCATACCTTTGTCCCATTTTAATAGCAATAAAATAGTTACTGTACGTTTTTTCTCTTCAAATAATATTTGGTTATGAAACTTGACATTTTCTGAAGTTTTATTGAATTTTTTAATACTTTCATAAAATTAAGACCACCGACATAAATAATGCACGTCTCTCGGCGTAACTTCACATCATCTTCACAAGCTGCCATCAATCAAGAGTAGCTAAAATAAATTAGAGGAATCGGTTTTGTGAGAAATCATATCATATATTGTATCATTGCAGGCTTTTCAGACTTCCAAGCATTGTACCCAACATCGGGACTGGGAATTTGGAAAAATACCATTTTTTGACGAACTAAATCTTACGTGAACGAGTTTCCCCGAAGGTGCGTCACAGAAATGACTGCTTTTGAAAAAACAAAATGGCGCGCTATGACGTCTCTACCTGTAGGAGAGGAAGGTATAAAGCTCAGGTGCATGGGCACGCCGAACGAGGTTCATCAACTCAGTTGCACAGAAGTTTGTGGAGTCGTCGAACGAACATCTCCATCCTCTAATTTGGCGCAAAGTAATTTGGAAGTGTTTCGTCGTTGTCTTCAGTTTTCGACTCATTTCTTCTGCATTTTGGCGTTTCGAAGCTTTGGCCAAATCTCAATCTGCAGTCCTTTCTGTGCTCGCCCTGTGGAATTTGTGCTCACTTTGGAACCGAGTTTCGATCACCATTTTCAACGACCTTGAGACAGTTTCTCCATCTGGAGGTAAGTTAATCTGGTTCTTCACCTGGGATTAACCTAATCGAACTTAGGGTGGGGGTAACAGTGGGGGAGGGTAAACCCCATATACCTGTGTTGAAGGAGTCATTGTGACAAGTTTGATGCCAGTGCTAACTGTGCTGTAGCATGTGTGGTGAGGGGACAGTGTGGTCACTAGCTTATGTATTCGTTGTGATATTCCAATTGGAACAATGTTGTTCTTGCTACTTGTAGGGTTTGGATCAAGATGTGTTACTAGTGTTCAAATTGGACGGGTGATCAGCGTTACTAGGTGATCTAAGCATGTGTATCATAGTGCATTATCAGATAAGGTGTTTGAAGCACTCACCCGAACAACGTTGCAACCCACAAAAATCAGATTTTCAGGAGAGTAAAACGTCAGGTTTTCTTGCATTTCATGATGTAAAGACATAGCTTTTCAGTAACAATGTGATGTTATCTGTATTCCAAAATAAGTTTGGTGCCAGCCTATTTTATACGAGATTTTGAGCAAAACCCTATTCCTTATAATGACCGAGACAATTTCCAAAATATGATCAAAAGAATGTCTTGTCAATCGAGAAATAGTTGACAAGAACAAATTGCATGGTGTATACGTATTCAAAAATGTATAGCAGAATTTCATGTAACGTCGATGTGGCTTTATGAATATGACATAAGATGTATTTCAAGCAAATACATGTACATTGAAAATTTTTTTTTGGAAGTATATATGTTTTTAAACTCATACAGGTTGCAAATAATATCGTTAATCCTGTGAAAGGGAGGAAGTACAATTAAATGATAAAATAAGTCTTATGCATGTGTATTGAAATTTGTGCATAATCTAATCTGATTATGTATAACGTGCCAGGTTTGCTGATGTGGTGATGCTATGAGTATTAGGTTATGTGGTTTCGTTTTCATTGAATAAAAAATGCAGGGAAACCGACATTTTACCACAGAATTTGTTCACACAGGAATGACAACAATGAAAATAACAGAACATATGAAAGCCTTCTTTGTGCCAAGGAAGGGGCTCTAGTAATTAGGTGTGACGTTGAACTTCCGGAAATGCGAGAACACGCGCATTGCATTTATCTGAATACAAAGGAAAAATTGGGACAAATCGGTTGACATTGGCAAAAGCAGTCACAAAAATGCAAAAATATACATTTAAAAAACCCACGAAGGTTGCGTTTTTGCAGCATGCATAGCATGTGCATCATAATGATGTGCATGTGGGTTCGTTACATATCGTCAGTAAAATTCATCATTGCGGTTTCCCAGAATTTCGTAAGAATTTAAAGAAAGCGTACGCATGTATAACGTCACCAGTAAAGATTAATTTGCAGGAAATCACATTTTATACAAGGTTGTTCACACCACAATCTTAATTGGAGTTGATACGACGCAGGATGCTCAGCTTGGCAATCGTAATATTTACCTTCTGTCATGCATCTGTGTACTAATGAGTAAGCGTTAAAATATTTCGCAATTATTCGCAGAACGCTTATGTTGATTCAGGAAACCGAATCAATCCTTCGGATTTAAGATTAATTTTAGAGAAATGTTATGTTACATGTAGCTTAAGATGTTTTATGTCAGAGCGTCCCAATACAAGTTCAACTAGGGCTTTGTTTAACAATTTCGATTGAATAACAAACCAATGGAATAACGAACATACCAAACTCAAAATTAGTCACAAATTTAAGAGCATAGTTTCGTATTTACTTAGAACTTTGCATGTCCGTATTCACCAAGTTTGGCGTTTCGTGACAAAATGGGCGATTCGCGAATGAGCAATTTTCGCACGAATTTTCTTTAGGAAATCTGCAAGAATAAACGTGCTTTGAATAACTGATTAATAGCATGCTCTCATCGTCTCGATTCCGCAGTAAAAGTTAGGTAAGGTTAAGGTTACTCAAAGATGAACTAGACAAGTAAAGAAACTGTATCTTTTCACTAAAATAGCTTTGACATGCGTCACCACTGGTCGCCAGCTACTCCCTTTTTTGAGAAATAAGTTACTTTACAGCAATGTTGTAAAAACTTGTCTTCCTTTGCAGGCCTAGGGCATGATTTGTTAACTAATGTCTATGCTAACTTGTTTAAAACAAGCAAATACTCTGTAGTTATCCAACTGTTCAGCTTGTAAACGCACGAAAACATTGCATTAATTTAAAACCTTTTTTTTGGAAAAACAAGATGTATGTTTAAATATTCATGAACGTCATATATAAGTACAGTAGCATTTTTGATAATTTGTCCATGAGACAATTTTTTTTAATCAATCGAATGTAGGGAAAATAGTTATCACGAGGCTGATTTTTTAAAATAAAAGGTTAACGTTAATCGTAGAACGTAGATATTTTGGAAAAAGTACACTGTATTATTACAAGTATCTCAAAATAGAAAATTTTAAAGGTCTTATGTGTTATAAATTAATCTGGTTTATTTACTTATGAACCAGAACACCCTCAATTCAAGACCATCAAAATGTGGATAAGATATGCTTTCAATATTTTTAATGAAAATAATTTTTTACCTTTATTTATTTTAATGCGTTATAATACGCCTTAAAATGACGTCTTGCGGCGCCATGACCGAGTTGCGTTCAAGGAAGATTTTTTTATTATTTTTATTAATTTCTTCAAATATCTTAATTATTGTTTTCGTTTCTTTGTATCATATTGGTCTAGACCCGAATATCCGTAAATCCGCGGCCGTTTAATGAGTTTTAAAGGTCACGATAATATTATAATGGGCGAAATCTAGAGCAAATCAACTCGGGAGTCAAGGGTATGTCTCTAATAAAGAAATCCTGAGAAATATTGATGAAATTAAACTACAAAAATAGCTGCGGTGCGTTACACTGAGTATAAATTAAAAAAGCGAAACCATTGAATTGGGAAACAATGGACGATTTACTGTAAAACGGTGTTATTTGTGAAGGGCTTTAAAAACTAACCGTATTCTGAAATACTAGCTTCGTCGACCAGAAACTGTTACGCTCGTATAATTGAAAAAATACCTTTAAACATTTCTGTAACAATGCGTTTATTCAGAATTCTTGCTTGTTTTTCTGTTGGAGTATCGAGTGGCCCCATTCACAAAACAAACTTGTTTAAAGATGTAAATAAACGTGCATAATACATGGACATACATGTAACCCCCAGTTTTTCTTTTCAAAACTGATATTACGTCAGCACATTATTTGTATTTAAATTTTATGATTTCAAATCTTTGTAGGTAACCATGTAAACTGTGTATAAACCAATGTAATTCTCAAGGATATATCAGTTTGGGTTTGCTAATTCTCGATATCGACGATTTACTGCGCAGATATTGCACGTCCAGTTTTTTATTTTGCAAAAAAATGAGTTGGACCTATACTCTGAATCACATTGAGCATAGATACATGTACGTTATCCAAAATTAAGACCACATAAACTGGGACCGAATACAATTTCAATACATAGTATTACCACATGGACAATAACATACATTGAATTACGTGAAATACACTAACTCGGGTCGGAACACTATCGATATGTACTGTTAAACAAAATCGAAAACATTTTGAATTTGCCATAAAAATAATTTATATTGATCGTGCAAAGCAATCATGAATCATCGGTCTGCGATTTGGCCCTGCACCTTCACTAATTCGGAGAATGATTTTTTTTCGTGTAGCATCAACGACGGGTTTCAACTCTCTCCTTCATGGTTACCTTGCCTAATTTGCACATGTTTACCTGGGTGGGCCTCGCTGTGGCAAGCCTCACTCTAGCCGAAATATCCTGCCCTGGGGCTAATTTTGTTCCATTGTCGATTGTGTGTATAATACCACAATACTGTGGCACCCTCTTTATGCTGAGAACACCTTGGTAAATACGAGCGGTTATCACAAGCCATGGCATTGAAGTACCATACATGTATATTAATGAAAGCGAATAGGCGAACTCGAACCCAGAAAACATTGCCTTTGAAAACAAACCTTTAAAACTGTAGACCAGTTTACCTTTCGAAGTACCCTGGTGCAAAACGATATTTCGACTTGTTTTCAGGCAAGTTCTTGATTAACATCATGTGAAAATCAACAAATTATGTCTGAAAACCGAGTGATAAATGACTAAGATGAGAATCTTCTTTACATCTTGCTCATTATTGGTTTGCGCATAACAAGAAACATATACGTCTCGATCAGTTTTTGTGTTTGCATACTGTTAATTAAAATATCTTTACAGGTGTTTTGGTGATATTTCAAGGTATTTAGCTCTATGGATCCGCCTATGATTTTTTCCGCTACTTATTCGCATCATATGTCATCTTCATGAAGTGTAGTTCTTACGGTACGCGTCACTTAGTCTGATAATATAATCAAATGCTTTTTTCACAAATAGCCATGAACTAATTTTGAATTCTCGTTCTTTTTGCACTCAATGCCCAATGTTGCAAAAGTTTTTCTACATGTAGTTAAATGAAATTGTGCCGTATGCATTTTTAAATTATTTGAAATTCATGTTTTTGAATGTCTTGCACAAATTGCAGTCTCTTAATTAATGGTTCTTTTATTAATACATGCACTTCTAATTACTGCAGCGACGAGTTTGATAAATTCAATATGTGCCTGCCACCTTCATTCTATTATAACATGTAGTTACATTACAATTCGTCATATAGTCATTTTGCAATAAAAACAACAACGGCGAACTCAAAAGATAGTTCAAATAATGAAACTGGTATAGCAATACCGGTTTCTGGCGTTTATTATCTCATTTGTTCGAAAAGTTTACTTTTATCAGATGGGTACACATTATTTTATAGCACATCTGTGCTAGATCTGTGCAATTTTATTTTATAAAATGTTTTATTAAATACCCGAAACAATACGCAATATGTTCACACTCAGCTTCAGCTCTTTAAACGTCGACACACACGATACAGTAATTTATATTAACATGAATATGCTAAAAAGCAAGCATTTTAGCATTGTTTAATTTTCTTAAGAGATCTTCAATTTTGCAGTTTTCATGTTTAATTAAATTCTTTTTACAAATAAACGAAAAACTGAAAGCGAAGTGGTGAAGTTGAATCATGGAAATCATTTTTCCAAAATGAAAATGTTTTCCTCATCTTTAGTTTTTCTTCGTCTATAGCTTTGCAAAAAAAAAAAAACCAAAAAAAACCACTTTAATTAAGCTTGAAAACTGCAAATGTTTCTCATCAGATTACCATTACTAACATCTGTTGACTTAAAATTTGTTGTATGGGTTTACGACCCTTCTGATCGTTGTTTTTGAATCTAGTAATTATTTGTTGGGTAATGTAAGAAGGAGTTAAATGCAAATTGTATAATCCCCCATATTTTGCTCTTTTTTTATTCCTGATTGCTCCACTGATACTTTTTCACCAAATCTCCAAATAGTTATTCTGACCCGTTTCGTTTATCAAAAATTGCCATTTAGAAATGCTGATGACAAACCCATTCAAACACTTCTGGTAAATAATAGTGAATGAAACCGTTTAGTAATCATAAATAATTGACAGGAACAAAGAATTGCTGAAGAACAACTTTCGTATTATAGATTAGCTTGGAGAAATTATCCTTTTGCTCGAAAATTAAGGGAATGGAACATAGAAATGAGATATTTTGTAGCACAAGCACGTGCCTGGTATATATTTAACCTAGTCTAAAAATTACATTGCAAATATACATTAAAATTCAAGTTAATTTTTAAACTGGTCAACTCCAGCACACATATTTGCATGTCCCAGATAAGTCCGAGTGTTTCAATTTGACGTGTTTTCCTGGTAACTAATTAGTTTATACAGGGATTGATAATCTGATTGATAATCAAGTTAAAGGTATCAATTTATTTGCTAGATTTTAGTCGTTCTGCTCCCAAAATTATATTTCACAATACAGTTTCTCTGCACGTTTGATTTTCTGAACAAAGTCGGGCTCATCAAGAGTTACCAGTTTTTTTGCTCTAAATTCTTCAAGTAATCAATTATTTAACACATCTCGTTTTCATCTGCATTTTACAGGATTAGCCAAGCGATCTAATTAATGTCGGTCTGTTTCCATAATGTAAACACCTGTTGTTCAGAATTATGGTAATACCTGAGACATTTTTCAAATATTTGAGGTTTAGTTTCCTATCCAAAAATATACAGTGCATTTACAGTAATTACACGTTAAAATGGTGTTAACAGAACAATTTTAATTTCAAACTTTGGCATATTTTCTGCAAATGTCCAATCATTACAATGCTTTTTCGAATGTCAAGCATTTATACCAAGTATTTTTATCCATGTCGAACGGCTACTCTACTATAATTTAATTACGTCGAACAAAGTTGAATCTCATTCACCTGTAAAATTGATGACAGAAATGTATTTCAACCACAATGCTGATCGTGACATGTATCAATATAATGAATAAGTGTTTACAACAGTGATCAAACATGAATATAACATGATTATGAGATATACAGGGTGATTCTCTCGCTACTCAACCCAAACATTACTCAATAACTTTGGAATTCGTGCATGGTTTCCTATGAAAATTGACAAATAAGTACATTAACATGTATGCTAAACAAGGTCTACCTTGAGAATATCGCACCCCTGCTTCAGTAGCTACATACAATGTAACCTCAACAAATTCCAAAATTCAGGTGAAACAGATTTGTAAATCGTTTCGCCATGGAGCACCATAGGTTCAGAATGGACAAAACTGCCAATCGATGTCTGTTTTACCATACATACAAATACAATGTATGTTATTAATACGACATGTCATGGAAAACATCTCAAATTCAGATGGTCACATAGTAATACAATGTCTAGAACATAATTTACACAGTACGAGTGAGTCATGGGTATATGTTTATAACGAAAAACTGACATATACATGTACGTGTATTTACTCAAACAATTTCACTGGGTAGCTTTTGTGCTACTTAAGTGCTTCCTCATTTCTCTTTAATGGAAGGTGAGGTCAAAGGTAAAGAATAAACGATTTTTATTATTTCTAAATTTATATGGCTGTCATTTTCCTGTTGCAATGTCTGCCATAGAATGATGCATCAAGCCTGACTTGCAAAAACGGGTCAGTAGGACGCTCAATGTGGGAAGACATGAGTTGAGGGGTCATGCAATACGGGGAACTGCCCTTGTCACCAAGATAGCTAATTGCATACGAACCTTGTGTCAAAATGTTTATTTGACCTGCATTTTAGGTGACCCCATGACCTTTATCTAACCCTAGCCTTACTCGAATATAGGTGTCCAGAATAACAAAACTGAAGAATAATGTTACACAAATACATAAATTTGAAGAGAAAATTAGTTGGACAAATACAACTTTTTCCCTTTTGAACCTTTTCTGTTCCACTGGTTGCAAAATATTTCCTTTCGTTGATCGAAGGTAACACTTTCTTGTGGGACGTTGAAGTCACAGCACTTTCACCACGTTTACATGAAGACTTTCAGTTACGCTTAGCTAAGTACAGTCAAGTAAGTAAAGTCATGCTTGGTAACCCGTTTTACCTACCTTGAGAAAACTTGACATTTTTGAGGACAAAGTTTCTATAGTCCCCTAAAAATAGTTTGGCTGTCTAAATTTCTAAACAGTACATAGACAAGCTGTAGGACCTGGTAGCTTCTCCTAATGGCTCGCAGGCTGGCAGTGATTGCCATGCGAATATGCAGCTAAGTAAAGAAATTACATTTTGAGGTTCATTTGGATTGTTCAACTAGATTAAGCACAAAAAACGTGATAATAACATGTTTGTACATGTTTGTGATAGCTTGGACAGGCGTCATTCTTGTATCCTAGACAAGTAGGGTTGAAATATAAATATTTTGTACACATTTGGAGCAGGGTAACAGTAAATGGTAAACAGGTACATGTATATAATCTTTGAGCATTTCTTATCTCTGCCGTACTTGTACAATGCACATTAGTTGACCAGTCAAGCAACAGCTACTGTATAGTGGCTGCATGGTAGTTTCATCTACAGAATGTCGGTATAGGATTTTTCCAATGCCCAACAATAGAGCGCAGCTAGTGGTATTTGGTATTTGGAAATTGGAACGCCCTATAGCCGATTTCTCTCATTAATTACAAAGGAAGATTCGCATTTAGTTTTCTTTTCGTGTTAACTGGGTTAATTACTGCTTTCACCATCGGCAGTGAGTGAAAGAGAAAGTTTTTCTGATTTTTCGGACAAGAGACTTGAAAGGTGCCAATATCTTGCTTTTACCTGCCACTTATTTAAATAGGTTGCATGCGTGCAGTCATTATGGACGTTTACATTGATGCTGACGGATACCGTTGCGAGTGACCGATTTTAGCGCTGTAATTCACTGATTTATTCAATCAGTCTCGACTGCAAACGGAATTATCGCCAAATTAACGGTATGGCTCATCATGAGTCATGTAACGAAAAAAGGGTGAAATTCCCTGTAGCATTTCTGATGCATTTCCCTTTTCATGGATGATTTGCGTTTAATGATGGACCATTATTTCTCAGATAATTGCGTTAGTCACGTGACTGATAAACAGTGCCAACACACCTAATACAATAAGTCGTTTATGCGCAGTAAGACTAGGCTTATTGGGGTGACATACAACATGGGGTGTTACAAACACTGTATCTGTAAAAATATTCGACACGAAATTCAAAACCATTTGAGACGAGTAAAAATGTTGATACTATATTTACTTTGTTAAAGCGTTTGACGAACAAGTGTTATTTTAGATTATCTTTTCATTATGGCAGGCAAGAGGCTATGCTAAAATGAGACAAATCTGGTCCAGTTTAGATGTTGGATTTCAACAAAGATTGGCATAAACAGGCCCTCAATTAATTTGTATCAATCCTATTTTTATATCATTTTTATTGCTGGGAAATGAAATCATGCAGGGTGGAGAACACTTTCAATTTCCCGAGCGTAATATTACTTGAGTCTATTTTGAGCTAAAAGATACTTATTACTTTATGCAGAAATACATGTACAACCCATCTTCACTGTTTCGGATACCTTGCTGAATTTAACCTATCAAAAGTTGCACGAATTTCTGACAGATTTAACGTAAATAAGCATATTAAAAAATATAATAACGTACATGTAATAAACGTTTATAATGCTTCCAACAATGCCTACATGTACATGTATTTCGTAAAAACCTATTTTGAAAAGTATTGAGCAACGATGACAACACTGTCGATAACACTTTTATTCCAGTTATAAAACTATTTTATCATTTCCCTGCAAACTATCAACCAAAATATTTATTGTGTTTGTATGTATCGATTTGCATCCTAAACGTTTGTCATTGTGTCAGTATTTACATTTTTTATTGTCGCTGTATAGTATTATTTCAGACGTCAACAATTATTAACCCCCATTTCAGAAAAGTTAGTGAAAACACGAAATTCAATGTTAAATTCGAGTTGCTTGTACAAGTTAAAGTAATGTAACAGAACACCGTCAACTCCTCTAATACCATATTGACGTAAATACATCAATATACATGTAGTCATTTCTGCCCATATTTATTGGATCGACTTTCAACAACACTGAAACTTTCCACCATCACTGCAACGTGTTGCCTGCAGACCTGAGCATCCACAAGATGTGTATGCATTGTTTGTAGGTTTACTCGTTTTGCTGGTCTAACCTTGATAAATATCTGGTTCTTTTCATAAGCATCAACCTTCGTTTTGCAATTTTTCGTCATTTCCAGCAACTATCAACTGCAATTGTGCCAAAGTGCGACGTTGGTGACGTTTTTGGAGGCGACACCTGTATGTGATGGGGTCGCCTAATTTTAGGTAAAAATCACCAGGCTGCTACAGGCCTGAAAGGGTTGGGAAAGTATGTCACTGCTCGGTAATTCATGCCAACCTGACCCCTGTGGTTCACTGTTGTCGATGGTAATCCGTGGTTGCCATCGTAAATCCGCCACAGCATGGGTGTGGTGCTAGTGATGACTTTGGGATCACGACTCGTTCGAGCTGTCAGCTCATATATTCGTGACAATTTTTCAGCAGGTGTTTCCTGCCCCCCAATGGGGGTCTTTAAATTGGGTTTCCCAAAAAATCTCACACTAAATACTAACCAATATAACTATGGCATTTACGGAACGCCCAAAAATCGCGCTTGTGTCCACTGGAATGATGGATGGGCGAAGAAACCAGTTTAAACGTGTTTTGAATAACGAGTGGTCGTAAAACAAAGAAGTACATTACAACGACCCAACTATATTTAGGAATCCTAACCACGGATGAGTGCCATTTTTTATTTTTTTCGTCAGGAAATAGGGACAGGTTTGATGAGGTTTCAGAAAATGTAGACCCTACAAGCTCAGCTATGATCGTTAATATCCCCTTCGAAGCAGTTTTTTGCGTTTTAATTCTGGACCAAAATTTGTAGCTCAAAGAATATTTTAATACTAGGTTCGCATAAATAAAACCAAATGAAGAGAGTGGAATTTCGAAATTACGCTTTCTTGATTTCATTACGACGTTAATTTGCACGCTATTTGGGTGTAAAGCATTTTATGATTTCAATATCTACATGTACTGTATTTACATTATAAACTAAATAATGAATTTTGCATTTTTTGTGGGAATTTAATTACATTCTTAAAAACCAGTAGGTAACACGCGTATTTGAAAGTATGCTTGTTTTAAGAATGTATTTTCAAGTATATGTAGCTTTTCAGATCCTTAACTCTATTCGAGAAGACCAAACGTCTTAATTATAATGGTTGTACTTCGATTATTGACCTGCTCCAAAATGGATATGATAGACACAATGAGAAAGTGTGCTTCTCTTAGACTCATTGGCTGACAGTGATTGCATGGCGCCTCGACAGCTAAATACATGTACATGTATATTTTCAGGTTAGTTTAGGTTCGAAACAGACAACAAACAGATTTGTTGGGTGTAAAACATGTCAAATTAACACTTTAATCTCTTCTGAATGGATAGTTTACAGAAATTACGTTTGGATATCAGGTGTTTTCTAATTAACGATCGACAATTGTGTAATTAGCACAATGGCGATTAAAAATCCAACGAAATATTGAGGAAAAAGTGCAATTGGGACAGTAGGTCGAATTTATCATACCGCAAAATTAATTACTACTTAACGCTTTTGTGCATCCGAACATCAACAGTTTAGCATAATTGTTTGTGAGCGCAGCGAACATTAATCAAGGCGATCTTGATTAGATAGATA